>JAMKPZ010004184.1:0-25614 GCA_024699675.1 Amphibolis antarctica
GAGATTGTTTTCTTGTTTCTTGTACTTTTGGGAGTCTCATATCTGAAGCCTACTTGTTTTTCTGTTTTCATTTTAGTTTTCCTATGATTTGTGTAGGCCTTTTTCTTGATTTTAATATATTTGCTAGTTGCAGCTCAAAAAAGTTATGATATCATGCTTGTATGTCTATTTTATGTCATTTAAATATTTATTTTTGAATATAGTATTAATTTAATATTATATTGAAATGTAGTGGTACTGGTACCTAAACTTTAGATAACTATCAAATTCCTGAATCCAAATTATGTCATACTTGGATCTCTGAATTGTGGAGCTTCCTAGCATGAGACCTATATTTTCTAATCAAATATTCACATTGCTTTTCCACATCATTTAATCGGGGTAGATCCAATTCCTCTTTTATTTTCCCATTTCCCCATTTAGACCTCATTCTTGACTCTGTTGGGTTTCTTCTAGAGATTAATTCATTCTTGCGGTTTTTCTTAGGAAACCACTTCTTTGGCTTTGGTTGACTTGTTCTTCAAGTGTTGGCTTTGGTTGACTGGTTCTTCAAGTGTTCTTTGAGTCATTTTAGTTTTGTGTACAATATATTTATTGGGTCCCTTTCCTTCGTTTTAGTGTTCTGATAGTGTGTAGGTGCCATTTTAGCAGAGATAGTGTTCTTATTAGCAGAGAGGACAGGACAACACATTTGAATAAGGTGACACAATGTTCATCTCACCTGAAATGAAGATACAATCACTGCTTTTTTATTACAGTGGATTGATGGAGATTAGACCAAGTGAATTGACACTTGATGAGTCAGTCAATCAATAATTCAGTGACACTGTCATTGTATCCTGGCATTCCCATGTGATATAAGTAAATCCCTCACTAGCACATCCTTACCTTTGTTAATACCACAATTTTCTGTTTATCAAAAGAAGATAATACAATTTTGTCCACAAGTACCATATTGGTTATCACATCCCACTGTGGCATTAGACACCCTAGTCATGATTACAACAAAAGGTAGATGTTCATATGTTTGCCCCTGAGTTTCATTATTTCCCTTTTTATTTGAATAAATCAGCTTCTCTTAATTGTTACTAGGCCCATGTACACCTCTTGTTATTTTATTGATTTATCCTCCTTTCAGTGTTGGCATGGTTTCTTCATGGAGCAAATTATTTCAAGTTGATACAATTGTTCTTGATGAGGTCCACTATCTCAGTGATATATCACGTGGTACGGTTTGGGAAGAAATTGTATGTAATTTGTAATACTCCTCATCTTCTGCTACTATATTTACTTTTAACTGACTTCTGTCATGAATCTTTAACTCATTTTAAATATTTGGAATTTTTTAGGTGATTTATTGCCCAAAGGAGGTTCAACTTCTATGTCTTTCAGCAACAGTTGCAAATCCAGACGAACTTGCTGGATGGATTGATCAGGTTACTTCTCTATCCTTACCATACTAACATGCACTGCATAACTTTTCTTGCATGAATCTGTTTGATTTATAGTTTAGAAGTTAGAAGTTGGAACTTGGGAAGTGTTTGAAGTTCTTACAACTTTCTTGTCTTAGTGTTTGACATTGAACTTTGGCCTGACAAAAATATGAAACCATGTCAACCATCTGTAAAAAGTTAGGGGAAGCATATAAAACTGCTTCTATTTAATTTCTTCATGGTCATTAAAGTGACTAAGACTGATAAGAGTGCATGCAAATGAAGAGTTACTAGAATAAATTTATAGGTTGCTTAGCACTTACACTCAAGATTGTATTTGCGTATGGCACATGGGATGAAGGTAATGGAATTAATTAATTATATTGATAAATTGATAATAACCATTTCCTTACAATTACAGCAGAAATATCCTGGGTATATGTAGGTAGTCATGGAAGTGTTTTGGAATCCTTTGATATTGAGTGTATGTGATCCCACAGGTCTTTATGATCATACTTCCTTTGGTTCACATGGGAATTCAAAATATTACTCTTAAAGTAGAGCAACATTAGAGCTTCTCATGCTCAAACTCAATAATGTGTGTATTATGCAGCATTAGGTATACTCCCAAATTGCCAAGCATATCCCATGGAACAACATTTCAACAATTCAATTTGTTAACATCATTACCCATTTCATCCTCCTATAAGAACAGTCACTTCTAATAGTGCATTCCCACACATAAGATTCGTTTCCTAGTTTCATAAGTATATAATACCAAATTACCAGTATATGCCATTGGGTGATTTTGTGTTGCAAGATGAAATAATAGATATGTGAAGAAGTTTTCTGGCAACTCCTCACTTCTCAGTCAATAATATGACTTCAATTTAGATAAATAACAGTATTCAATGTGGTACCGAACATTCACATATGAGGTTAGTACAAATTAATACAATAATAATTTTTTGAATGCATATTATCATTCTTAAGGCTTTTTCCATGCTTACAAACACCGATATTGATTTTATGTTATATTTTATTAATAAAAATTCATATAAATTTAATTTAATTGATTTCATGTGTTATGCCTTGCATTTTCAAATCTTATCCAAGAGGTTCAAGTTGAAATTCAAGGCCTTTTGTTCAACATATAGGGTTTCTGTTCTTTTTCATTGTCTTCACTGGATGTCTCCTTTTTCCTTATTGGGACTAATGTTTGAGATGATATCGATATTTTATACCTTTCACTGCTGTTGTTGGGACTTGGAACCACACTTGGCAAGTCCAATATTGGGTTTTGATCATGACTTTGGTACCATGGAAAAGACATGAAAACTGCATACACTATTTTTAGGAAAGATCCCACTATCTTGTGGGGTGTAATAATAGAATGCTCAGGAAGTTCTAACCATATTACAATACATATAGAATATTCAGGAAGTTCTAATCATATTATGATACGTGAATTGTAGTCCAAAAAATAATTGGAATATGGAGACAAAGTATGATATTAACTTTCTCAATGTTTTATGGTTCTGTGATAAGCAATCCGGCCAAGTACATATGTTAAGCTTCACTAGCTTCTTATTATTTTATCTTTTTAGATTCATGGAAAAACGGAGGTGGTGACTACCAAAAAACGCCCTGTTCCATTGCGTTGGCATTTTTCTCTCAAGAATTCCTTGATGCCACTTTTGAATGAGAATGGTACCAAGATGAACAGGTGAATATTTTGTTTCTTCTCTCTTTGTCTTCAGTTTGGATTTCAGATACTCAGTTTTTGTTTTAGCTAAATAAATACATTGATTTTTTGCATCAGTATTAATAATTCTACTCGATTTCCATCCAATCATTTGGCCAATAAACAACAGAGTTGAAATTCTGGTGCAATTGTGTCCAAGGGACCTTATGTTGTAGATGTTCCATTGTTTGCAGTAATAGTGAATGGGAAAATTTTTTGAGTGGGAAAAGATATAGATTAAAATGTGAAAAAGAAGGCCTACACAAGCTGTAGGTGAGCTGAAACAAGGTGGAAACATATAAATGGGTTTCAAGAACAAAACCACAAAAAGAAAGGAAAAAGATAAAAACAACCAGAAAAAATATATTGTTAATATTTCCATAAACTAGGCACTTTTGCCTACTAGCCACCGAACCTCCCTTCAAGACCAACCACTGACTACTTCGTCCTTATGATTTCTATCCACAAGAAAGGGTGCTCCCTCACCTCATGGGATTGCCAAATCCATTTCCTTATACATGTCAAATTTATAAAATGGAGTTCTTGTAGCTCAAATTGACTTTCACATTTAGGCTGGTAGATCATATTCCACACCACAAGTTGTAATGCAGAAGAACTTTTTCATTTTCCTTTCCATAAGAATGGATGTTGAATGCACAAAGACAAATAATGAATCGGTAGGTTGGTGATCCATTCAGCCTAATATCTAAGTGGCAAGACATGCATTATGTCTTTGAGATGGAAATCAAAGAGGAGAGTGGAGAGGAACTTGAAAAGCATCTTGGTTTTTGATAGAGTGTGGGATGGCTCTTGGAAGCATATGCCCATCCCCTTGTTCCTTTGGGAATATGGAGGTATGGGGCCCAAGGGGTGGAGATGAGGAAAGGAGTGTTGAGAAGAGGCGTTGCTAGCTGGTTCTGAGGGAAGAGAAGAGATCTTGTTGAACATCTTGTTAACAGCAATCACCCCCTTAATTACGGCACCCTTAGCCTTCTTCCTCCGTTGAGCATCTGCCTTCCTTTGAGGGCAAGAGAAGCACGGTGAACCCCACACTTGCAACATCAACATGCCATCAGAGGAAGTCAAGGACAATGTAGTAGACTGGCTACCATACTAAAAAAATTTAAAAGCAGATGCTAGAAAATGGAAAGCACATAAGAATCAGAGGAAAAGTGAAGACAAAAATAGGCACCTTAATAATTTTGCCGATAAGGATGCACAATGGATTCCAATATTTGTATTGAATTCAGATTCAAATATGAACTTTTTTGATTATGGGTACTTGGTATACATATTTTGTCAAATATGAATCCAAATATGGATGTTTTCTTAAATTCTCTAGATTTTAATACAAATATGAATATTGTTAATATTTTCAAATACGAATGTAGATATTTAGACTTTTTAATTCTATATAAATTGCCTACATATATGCTTTCTTGGATTTAAACTTCTAACTTCTTTTGACCTTGAAAGCTTTAACTGTTATACCAAAAACAAATTTAAGTCAAAAAGATACATAATATATTTATATATATATAGTTATGCTTACAATAATAGAATCATGTTAAATACGTATATTTAATTAAATTTAATTATTATTTAAATAAAATAATTATATCAATCATGTCATAATTATTGCAATAAAAACGATAGCAACAATTTGAACAATAACTCGTCTATTTATGGTTGACCACATGAATTCTTTTCTTTAAGTATTTCTATCTATTGTCAATTCTTTGATTAAATTGCGTAAATTTAATTTTTTTTTACAATTCTTAAACAAGTCGTTTTAGGTCTACCTCTAGTTCTTTTAATTTATTTTGCATTAATTAATTATCTTTTCTTAATTGGTATATTTCTTGGTCTCCTTAGGATATGACCAAACCATTTAAGCTGATTTTCTTAGTTCTTTAATAGGGGCAATGCCTACTTTATTTCTAATGAAATCTTTTTTTAATCTTATCTCTTTTATGGTTTGCTTATTCATAGTGGAAAGTCAGGAAATGAAAGAAGGGAAATGTAAAGTTAGAAAAAAGGTGTTATCTATGTACACTAAGGATAATAAAAGAAGTTGGAAAAATAAGAAATTCCAGGGAAAGTAAATGGTTTTTTTAATTTTCTCTTTTTTCATTATTTTTCCCTTCTTATTTTCTTATTTATTTTCTCTTTCCCCCTTATTTTTCCTTTCTTGTTTTATTTTTTCTCTTATTTTTGCTTTCTTATTTTCTTTTTATTTCCTTTCTTGCTTTATTTTTTGTTTTCTCCTTTTCCCTAGATTATTATTTTCTTTTCTTTTTGTTTCTTGCTTATCCATTCTTTGCCCCTTTTTTTCTCTGATGTTGATTGTTCACCGATCTATGCCGTTGATGGGGTAAAGGGAGGAGCGTAGGGGGCTCACTTTTTTTGTAGAATGGGAATGCATGAGGGTGGGTGAATGATGGAGCATAAACAAATGGGGGAGAGAAAACAAACAAGGGTGGGTGAGCAAATAAAGGACCATAGGTGAACAGGAGAGGGTAGATGAATAGGAGAGTGGGAGCAAACATGGAGAGTGATCAAATAAGGGAGGGTAGGTAGAAAGGGTGGAATGACATTGCAAGGTAGAAAGCAAAGTTGACGGTAGGTGGAAAGTTGCAAGACAAGGATTTTCCAAGGGGTCTAGAAATGGAAATGGAAAGTCTAAGGGAAATGGAAACAAAAAGGGGGTGTTTGTGCACACATCAGAAAGTCCGGAAAGTTCAAAACTTGAAAATTTTTCTAAAAATACAGAAATTATGTATTACCTGAAATTAATGTACAATAAATGAAAAACACCAAAATGAGTACATTAATATTAATGTAATACAAAGAGTTTACATTGATAAGTACATTTGACAAGCACAAAAAATAAATGAGTACATTGCACATGAGTTTTCTCTTTTCCCCATTTTTTTCTTACATCCTTTCTTATTTTATTTTTAGTTCATTTCTTTTTTATTTTTTTCCTTTTCTTTTGTTATTTCCTTTTTCTCATATTTTCCCTCCTTCCTTGCTTTCATCGCAACGGAGTGCGACAAACTCGTGGAAAAGGGGATTGGCTGGCGAGGATCAAGCGAGCATTGTTGAGGAAGGGGGCTGAAGCTTTGCAAGCAGTAGAGGGGGACTCGCTTGAGGATGCCTAGATTGGATAGGGTAGTGCAGGACGAGTGGCAATTCAAGCGATGATTAGGGCAAGAATGTTAATCAATGAGTCGATTTAAAGGGGTGGGAGAGGTGGGCAAATGCACAAAAGGGGGAAGGGGGAGAGAGGTGGGCAAACATGTGGGGAGGGAGACGTGGGCGACTGCCAACGTGAACAGAAGAAGGTTGACCAGAGCAGATGAACGCATAAGGGAGGAGATCACGAGTAGTTGTGTTGGGGGAGATCGTGAGTAGTTGTGGGGGAAAGTGACTTTTGCAAGGGGGAGGGGGAGAAAGTGGGGAAGCGGGGTGGAATGTTTGGGTATTTATATGGTTGGAAAGTTGGACTTTCTTTTCCAACTTTTCAGTTTGCATAAACCCCCTACTTTTTTAAACAACTTTTCAGGCTTTTCGGTGTGCACAAACCCCGCAAAGGGGTGGATGGAAAGGGGAGAAAGTTTGAGTATTTATTGAATTCTTTCTTTTCTTTTATTATCTATTTTACATCTTTATTCCACTACAAACTTCCTTTGCCTAATAGACCTGCATTATAAGTCTCTTTTGAAATTTCCTTAGCTATCTTTTTAATATAGGTAGTCATTTCATTCCACAGTTCATTACCTCTCTATCTAGTTCTCATATTCTTTCTTTTAATGAATGATCTCTAAGCATCATTTTCTTATCACTTATATTCCATCTCTTAATTTTTGGATTCCTCTTAATCTTAATATTAACATCTAATACCAGTAATTTATGTTGTTTAATCATGTTTTCTTCTAGAGTAACCTTACAATCTTTTCACATTTTTTTCTATTAAGTACAAAATTTACTTGACTAGCATTTAAATCCTTCTAAATGTAATTAAGTGCTCCTCTATTTTCTTAAAATAATTGTTAGTTATTAAGAGTTCTCAAACTATGCTAACGTCTAAAATTGAATTTTCCTCTTCATTTTTATTACCAAAACCAAACCTTCTATGGGTTCATTCATATCCTTTATTTTCATCTCTTATATGACTATTTAGATCTCCTTCAATAAAGAACTTTTTGTTAGTAGGTAAGTCATGAACTAAGCTATCCAAATCTTCCTAAAATTTTTGTTTAATATCTTCTATTAAACCTATTTGTGGAGTGTGTGCACTAATTATATTAGTTATCTCATTTCCTATCATAATCTTAATCATTATAATCTTTCTTCTGTTTTTATTATTTCAACAACTTTATCTCTTAAACTTTTATTGACTGTTATACAAAGTCCATTCCTATGCTTATTTTTCTTATATAACATAATTTGAAACTACTATTGTCAATTACAGTAGACTTTTCTCCCCCCAATTTAATTTCTTACAAGCATAATCGGCTAATTTTTCTTCTTACCATTATATCTATTAATTCCGTACTCTTACCTGTCAAAGTTCCTATATTCCAAATTGCTAGCTTAACTTTATGTTTTGGACTAATTTCTTTACTCATATTTGTCCATTTAAGATGTGAGAACCCTTATTTTCATCTGTATGTCAATGCAGAGCCCCTAGTTTAAGAACATTGCACCCAAGGTGTGCAATGCTTCCCTCTTATTTATTATTATTATTTTTTCATTGTACCCAAGACCCAGAATAATGCATTGCTAAGAGGGTTACACCCCATCGAGTTATCTTTTAGATTTATGTTTATGAGGAATTGACAAGTTTTTATAGTTGATTGTGTACTTAACGCTAACTTTCCTCTATCCACGTTTGGGATTTGTTATAAAGGGATGAACCTCCACATGTGAAATTTATCGTGTCACAATTACTAAAGTATTTTTTATATATTATCAAATACGTAGTTAATTCTGGTTTGTTCTTTATTTTTATTCATCAAAAAATAAAATGGTTAGATTGTAACATTTTTCTGTCATATAAATATTTAAAAATCGTAAAACATGCAAAATAATATAAATCTTGATATTTGTTCATTTTAAAACATTATTGATGTATAATTTATTTGATGAATGCCTCAATTTTGTAATTTATTTAAGTTATTTGTATTAATTTGTGTTCATATTCAGTATTCATCCTGTATCTGGAAAATATCTGTATCTGAATATTTTCTAATATTTTTTTAATTTGCTCATATCTGACATGAATTCGTATTTATGTTCAAAAAATAAAAACAAATGTAAATATGGTAAATGATACTTCTGATTTGTATTTGGTCTGTTTGAACATGTATTTGTGGAGTTAGACAAAAAGGAGTTGGATTTGGGTCTTATTGCAGAAGATGCAGTGTGTCATGCACTTGCCAGGGAAGGTTTAGGAGAATTACTAGAAGAAGAGGAAGCATTGTGGAGATTGTGGTTGTGGGAAATTTGGCTAATTGGAGATAGCAACACCCCTTTCTTCTACAGATATGCATTGGAAAGTAAAAGGATAAACACTATATCCAAGATTATGATCAGTGGTTGGGAAACTAGAGGGGAATAGGTGTAGAATGCGGTAGTTAATTATTTTAGAGGTCTGTTCTTGTCTCCCTTGGCTTGGCAATCCTATTTGCAGATCCTTTTCTTTCACGTTTGCAGTTGAAGATCAGGCCATACTGATTGCAAGTTTTCAACGGGAAGAAATTAGAGATGCAGTTTGGGAGGAGGGGGACAAAGCTCCCAGACCTGATGGTATTCTCTACAGTTTTTTCTGATTATTCTATGATATCGTCAAATCTGATCTGCAACTAGGGAAGTTCCTAGGGTGTGATACCATTAACAACTCCTTCATTTTATGGATACCTAAGATTCAAGGTGCAGTGAATATCACTGTCTATAGGCGGCCTATTTTGCTTCCGAACTCATTTCTTAAGATTGTCACCAACATTTTATGCAACAGGTTTCTGAAGGTGGTAAACAGATTGGTGCTCTTGGTGCAATTGACATGTCTTTTGGGAAAAGTGTCCCAGGCAAATTCTTAGCACCCAGGAGGCTCTGATTGATTGACATAATCTCACTGAAAAAGATGTGCCACTTGAGATCAACTTTTCCAAGGTTTTCGATAGAGTGAATTGGAAGCTCATGTTGGATGTGCCTCAAGCCTGTACTTTTTTCCGGAGAAATGGATTGGCTTGATTCAGAACATACTTGTGAACATGTATTCTTATTGAAATATCACTGACATTGTAGGTGGGGGCATTGGCGATAACATCTTGAACCAGGAATTTACAACTTTTGTAGTGTTCCAAGTATGAATCATTGAGTCTAGTCTTTGCAAATGTTTTTACCACATCTTCTATTCATGTAATGTGAAGCTTGCTAGCCCTTGCCTTTTCTTGATCCATGATGTTTTAATGGTCAAAACAGGAAACTATCAGTAGATCATTTACAAGCTTCTAATTCTGAAGTAGATTATGTTAAAGAAAATAGGTCCCGAGGGAGAAATTCTAGAAAGGGAAGAAATGATCAGAAACCCAAATCTATCACTAATATTTCGAAAAGGACAGCTTTAGCAAAGAATGATACAATTACATTTCGACGTTCACAGGTATGACATTTTTGTTTTGTTTTATAAACTTTCCTGGCTTAGTGTTTATGTAGTTTTTTTTACAAGGCATTCAAATGTAACTGTCTCCAATAACTGAACATATGATCAAAATGAAATTCCCTGAAACAAAATAATTTCCAATCTAACTAATTACACCAGGTTCCTCAGATTAGAGACACATTGAGGCATCTTAGGGCTAGGAATATGCTTCCTGCTATCTGGTTTATTTTTAGTAGAAAAGGATGTGATGCAGCTGTTCAGTATCTTGAAACCTGCAATCTTTTAGATGAATTTGAGGTGTGCGAAGTGGAATTGGCCTTGAAAAGGTTTAAAGATCAATATCCAGATGCAGTAAGAGATTCTGCTGTACAAGGACTTTTGCATGGGATTGCTGCTCATCATGCTGGATGCTTGCCACTTTGGAAGTCATTTGTTGAAGAGTTATTCCAACAAGGTCTTCTCAAGGTTATTTTTGCCACTGAAACACTAGCTGCTGGAATCAACATGCCTGCAAGAACAACTGTTATTTCATCCCTTAGTAAGAGAAGTGAATCTGGACGTACACTTCTAAGCTCAAATGAACTACACCAGATGGCTGGTCGAGCTGGGCGTAGGGGGATTGATAAAGAGGGGCATGTTGTTCTCATTCAGACTCCCTATGAAGGGGCTGAAGAATCATGTGAGATTCTTTTCAGTGGGCTTGAACCTCTTGTTTCACAGTTCAAGGCTTCTTATGGCATGGTGTTGAATCTCCTTGCTGTATGTATCCATTTCGATTGTTCGATAAGTAATTTTCTTTTCCTTGTTAATCACTACACAAAGCAATGCTCTTTTGTAGGGTGAGAAAATGACAAATAGAATGATGGGGGCTGAAACAAAAGCAGTTCATTCTGGTCAAACGTTAGAGGAAGCTAGAAAACTTGTTGAACAAAGCTTTGGGAACTACGTTGGGAGCAATGTCATGCTTGCTGCTAAGGAGGAGCTCAAGAAAATAGAAGAAGAAGTTGAGTTTCTTTCCATGGAGGTAACAGATGATGCCATTGACAGCAAGTGCAGGGAGCTATTGTCTGAGGTGGAATACAGTGAAATTTCTAGATTGCAAGAAGAGTTACAGGTAATGTAAACTTTATTTTGAATGATTTTCTTTGTAAAATTGAAACTGATTCATTTTCTCTTTGCTTTCTAGGAGTGCACTCATGTAGATCAACATTCCTTTTCATTTGATGTATTCCTATTTCATATGCCATTATTATAAACTCCAATGTGTTCTTATTCACTACAAAGTTCTTATTTTTTCCCCTTTTCTTTTGTGATTAGGGTTTTGATCATTCATGTATGTTCATTACAGAAGGATTAAGACAATATAAAGAGAGGAGGAGGAGAGAGAATAACTGGATCCTTACATGGATACCTGAAATAACTTAATTCTAATTCTTTCTATCACACTCCCCCTCAGCTGGAAGATATATATTTGTCATGCACAACTTGTTACAAGTATAATCAAATACATTATGACTCAATGCTTTTGTGAGGACATCAACAAGCTCCTAAGAAGATGGCGTATATGGTGTGCAGATAATGCCTTTGACCACTAGATCCTAAATGTAATGACAATCAATTTCAATATGCTTGGTACGTTCATGGAAGGTTTCATTTTGAGCAATATAGATGACAACTTGATTGTTACAATACACAATACATACAATATAATCACAACATCCCTTTCTTTTGTACATTCTCTATTTGTTTGTAATTAATACATATTTTTCATTTAAATGTGCATTGAGTTTTGTTTCATCAAAACTCATAAGAAAGATTTTTCCTTACACAAATGAAACCAAAAGTTCACAAATGAAAATTTGAATGTCATTCACGTGTCATTGTGTTGGGTCAATTCTAAAATTGATTTTGGGTTTCAGATACTTGGGTCCATTAGGATAGTCTATAAATTTGTAATTACAAGAAATAGATGTTATTTTTCATTCTTGAGTAGGAGAATTGGGATGGGAGAAGCATAGTATTCCATCTCAATTTCATGTCATGTATTGATACCTAGGAAAAATGAAACATATTGAGTGTCAATGAAAATCTCTATGGAGACTCTGTGCAAGCGTGGAAATGTCAAATTTCAGTAAAAAACCTTGATTTTTAACCAGAAACCTTAGCGTAAGTTAACGTAAGGCATGATACCCAAATACCAATGAAATTTAATTTTTATGCATTGCTTGATAATTAAAATGTTGTAGATAATACATATTGGAGTTAATTGAAAAGTAAGGTAATGGTTTGAAAATTGGAATCAAATTGTAAGTGTAACAAAAATGTACATTCACACATAAATAGCCTATGAATCAATGATGAAATCCTGAAAATATCAGAAAAATAAGATAAAATCTGTGAGAAAAATCAAAGGGAATGAGAACAAAATCTGAATATTATAACCAACTCTTTCATAAAAAATCAAAATCCCTTGGAAATTGAATTATATTTAGAGTCTGTGGGCAATATATTATTAATTTCATTGAAAAATTTTGTAATTTATGAAAATGCAAAGAAAACTAGATAAAATAACCATAATATTCATTTCTTTGATGTTTATGTTATGCCTGTCATATGACTAATCATTTCAGGATCTATTCAAATTCATTTGGAAATGCAAAATTTCAAAAAATGAAATAAGAATATCTAAAAAAAAGTGAAAATATGTATCTAAGCTAGCATGGACGAGTTCTATTCAACAAGTTGCAGAAATGAAAAATTGAAAAAAGAATTAGACAAACATTTCTGAACTAAATTTCTTGATTAAATTCTATGAATTGCAATGATAGCCTTATATATAAGTTAAACAAGAAAAATAACAAAAATACATGCCAAGAAGCTTCACAAAATGAAGTGTTAGAAAAACTTCAACCATTCAAAGAAGATTGGTGTATATTTGGAGAAGATTAAACAGAAAAAATTCCATGGAGGTGCAATGGGAATAGGAGAAAGGATAGCAGCAAGTAATCAGCTTGAAGTTTTTCAGTTGTATTGATGAATTTCAGTCAAAATTTCAGTTGTCATAAAAATTTCTGAAATACAGCCTAAAATCTCCACCAAAACGGTATGATATTGATAACCTAGCTTTATTGGATCAGTTAGTTGGGAAACTGATATGTATCAGTGAAAATTTTCCAATATAGATTGATATTTTGCATGGGAACAGGTGAATATTTTGTTAAAATTTCCTGAAAGACTGCCTATATGCGTAGGTATCAGTTTTAGCATGAAATCACAGAATTGTTAGATGTTTAGGATTAATAAGAATGCTATTTTATTCTTTTGTTCTAGCAATTGTGAGAATAGGAATTCTTTGCAATAAATTTTCAGAATTTGTGTAATGATATAATTGAAAGGATGGAGTTTGAAAGTCAATTTTTTCTCTGCAGAAATTTTATTTTCTTGCTTGGTTTGGACTTGTATTTCTAGTGACAGGAAATTTCCCGTCTTTTCTGTTTGTTTTCATGATTTTTTGAATTTTTTCATCAACTTTGATTATCATGTGTTTAGATCTCTAATTCAATCCTCCAATCATAAGTTTTTCTCCATAAATTTACGTTCCTTCACTCTATGATTTGTCTTTTTTTGACTTTTTCTGAGAAAATGTCTTCAACTTTATTTTGTATTTTATTTCTTACTCAGTTTGTTTTTGGTGTAATTTAACTAATATTTCCAGTTATGTTTATCTGAAAGTTCTTTGTGGGCTTGTTTATATACTTGATAGGCTGAAAAGCGGCTGAGGACTGCACTTAGGCGGAAGATGGAACTAAAGAGGATGGTTAGCTGGAAATCCATACTAGAAGAGTATGAAAATGGCCAGATGCCTTTCATTTGTTTGCAATACAAGGATCAAGATGGAGTTCAACATTTTGTCCTGGCGGTTTATGTTATGAAGCTTGAATCTCTGTCAATCCCTCAGGTTACTAATGTGGTAAGAAAATATATGAATTTTCTCCTTTTCGAACTTTTCATGATACAATCGTAACTCATAAGTAAGAACTTGTCTTTCAATCTGAAGATTGCATAGAAATTTATTTAGTTCCTTGCCATTGATCCCTGTGATTTCATTTTGTAATCATAATTTTGTAAATTTAACCTTTAGGTTATTAGGATTATGCCATATATTCTTCTTGTTGTGGCTTGTGCTTCAATTGTATTGCAATTTTCTTTCTGTCAGGTTAATTTGGATTATGCAGATAAAGGCATAATAAAGAATAAGTATGACCTTGATGTGGTTGATGACTTCGATAACAAACCAACTTATTATATATCTCTTGGTTCAGATAATTCCTGGTATGTCTTTACTGAGAAATGGCTAAAAATGGTTTATAGAAAGGGTCTACCTGATGTTCCTTTAGTACAAGGTGATGCTTTGCCTCGGCAAGCTTTGAGGGAGCTCCTTTTGAAGGAAAATTTGCAGCACTGGGAGAAGCTCACTGACTCAGAATTTGGGGGCCTTTGGTGTATTGAAGGATCTCTTGAAACATGGTCTTGGAGCCTAAACATTCCAGTGTTAAGTAGTCTCTCCGAGGAAGATGAGGTGTGTTTTTGTCTTTGCCATTTCTGTATTGCTTGTTTATGTCTTTTATATTCTTTTTATTGCCAGATTGAGCTTATAATGTGAATGCTAAATGCATGTTTTAATTGTCAATACCAATGCCTATCATCAGAGTTTCAACCTTGCAATTGTGTTACTAAAAAAATATTTTTGATGTTTTTGTTCAGAAGCTTTAGCAAGAGCCATAAGACTAATATGGTTATTTTTCCCCCTATAGCTCAGAAAAATGACCGTGCCACACTCTATAATATTATTTGAAAGTCCAATGTCAACCACTAGAAACCAAAAACTAATCTGCTCCAAGGTCATTGGAAATCCTCGAAAAGGCTTTCATGTGTAAGTGGAAGTGGAGAAAGGAAGCCTATGATGCTAGGTAGTGGATGGGTTGTATGGGTAGGACTCAAGCAGTTTTTGTCGGAGGAGCTCTCATTTTTGGAAGACCATCTGGAGTTTGAACCAGTTTTTCTCCAAAAACGCTACATTTAGATTGGGCAATGGTAAAAGGGTTAAATGCTAGACAGTCAATTGGCTGATGGATTCTTTAATTGCAGAAGTTTACCCTAATTCTTATAAGCTTTCTCAAAACCTGGGAGAAAACACTGTGATGTGCAGAGGCACAGTGAAAGTGAGGATTGGTTGCTCAATCTTGGTTGAGACCTGAGGGATAGAGAAGTTGTTCAGATAGGTGAACTTTTAGGACTTGAGTGATGCATAGCAGGATTGTCACTAAGGTTAGGAGTCCTTGGGAAACAATAATGATCTGGAATGCTTCTTTTGTAGAAGTGGACAGGAGGATATACATCTTCTCTCTGTAAATGTCAGATAATCAGCCAAGTTTGGGATAGACTTTCTCACAAGGTCATTCTTGGAGATTTCTAGTTCCAATCATTATCCAACATGAATTCTGCTGCAAACAGCTTAATCAAAGGAAGACAATCGGTGGCTAAGCATCAACTGCTTCTATTGGTAGCTGCTGCTATCCTGTGGTCTGTGTGGCTGAAGCTCAATGCTGTGGCGTTGAATTATATGATTTTAAATTTTTTAGCTATCTCTAAGTAATTTTTGATCTTCCTTTGCCTATTTTAATTTCACTTGCATTATTAATTAATTATTCTTTCCATAACACCACCTCACCACTCCAACACATACCAGCAGTGGTTCAGGATCATGCCCACATGCCATGCATGTAACACAGCAGCTTTTAGTTGTTTCTACGATTTTTCTGTGGTATCAGAGAGGGAGTAGAGGTTTGAGAGGACAGTGGAAGTGCACAGATGAACAACAATGCAAGATGCACAATGGTTTGATAAAGCAGTGATAATGGCTACAGTTTCTCTTTTTCTCTCTCTAAATCTGGACTCTCACTGTGTTGTGAATGTGAAGATTAAACACAAAATTAATTGAGAATAAGCAGAGAGGTTTTTCCTTACATATATGAAAATTTTGTGCCCACTTTTCTCAATGTAGGATCATTTCAAATAAACTAGGTATGAGTTTCTACATCCACACTTCGGGGGTTGGTCATTCTTTAGTATTATTGTATTCAGTTCCATGGTTTCACTGTGAAGAATTCACTCAATAATAATTCAATGAAGATTCCATTTGTAATAGACCTTCATTTTTTATTTTAAATTTCTTACTCAGTTATTGGCATCATGGCACATTTGGTGTGTTGGTAGTTAGGTTCTTTTGTATTATTTTTGTTTAATATTTGTATTAACTGCTTTCATTTCTCTGCACAAGGTGGAGCAATGGTCACAGTCCTACCAAGATGCTGTAGAATGTTATCGAGAGCAAAGAAGTAAAGTTTCACGTTTGAAGAAAAAAATCATTAACACTAAAGGCTTTAAACAATTTAAGAAAGTCATTGATGCTAGCAACTTCACAAAAGAAAAAATTAAACGGTTGGAAGCTAGATCAAAACGATTAATCGGAAGAATTGAGCAAATTGAACCATCTGGATGGAAAGAGTTCTTGCAGGTATCAGTTATTTTAATTTTTTCTCAATCAACATTTGTTAGAGTTAATTAATTCAGAATTCTTAGGTCAGTATGCTGAGTTCTCAAATTTTATTTAGTATGATTAATTTATGAAACATATAATTTTTATTGCTTAATTATGGCAAAGTTAAATGGGTTTCATAGAAGATGCCTACTAAAGCAGCTTTTATGATTAGCACTAACTTTTTTTAATGTCAATTTCAATAGCAACAATCACTTTTTATTATTTGCCCAATTTTCTGTTAAATTTTGTTAGAAGCCAGGATTGTGTTGTTTAAGTGTGTTGGTAATGTGAATAATTGATGTTTCATTTTGTAGTTTGTTTTGCCACTTCCAATGTTCAACATTCCTTTCATATGGTACATTATTACCTGGGAGAGGTGAGGGTGATAGGGGGTAGCAATAGGAGCAGAAGAGGAAGATTGTGTGGAGATGAATTTCTTTAATATTGAGGTCATAACATTGAAGTTAGATATTAAATTAATCGAGTTAAAACTATTATGTAATAAAATAAATTATTATGTTGAATTATAAGCATGATTTGTCAATGAAATGTGGGATTTCATCTATATTTTAGGTGAATTCTAGTACCAATGCTCGAAAAGTCATCCAGATCAACTATATTTTGCTGATACAGCTTAGTTTTCAAGATGTCAATTTTGAAATACCTAGGATCAAATGATCTGTCATCTGGGATCTGTGTCAAATGAACAATTCATTCAATTTGGTAGAGTTTTTGATTTATTGCAGGTCAGATTGATCAATCCATTGAAAAGATCAATTGATCTAGTGATGAATTCTCCTTCTTCGCCTTTTTTGTTGCCTTCATCAATTGCCAAGTGTTTGTTGAAAGCTACTATCGTTGCTATGAATTCGTGGAATCCATTAGGGTTTTTCAAGGGAAGGGAGAGGGATGATCAAGATGAAGATATAGATGAGTGGATTTAGAGTTTAGGGTTTAAGATCTCATATTGGTCAATGTTATTTTGTGTGTGTAATGTAGTCTTTATATAAAGAGGCATTATGTTAATGATAGATTTGGTCTTCCACCCTTATTTCTTATTTTTAACATGGTATCATAGTTTAGGTTTTAAGAGTCTCATAGAGAGAAATCCTAGGTTTAACCAGAATTTTTCTGCTCGCTTCGTCGGGCTCTCCTTCCACTCGTGTCATTGGGCACTCCTGCCGCTTGCGTCGCTAGAGAAAGAAAAAGAAGGGGGAGAAGTTATGGAGCAAGTTACTAGTAAAAAAAAGTGAGGGAGAGATGGAGAGAGAGAATGAGAAAAAAAAGCATTCGGGCATGTGCGGGCATAAAAAAATGGTGGAAGTGAAAAGGACAGAAATTAAAAAAAAACTGAAAAGGAAAAAATCAAAAACTGAAAAATGTATAATATTCTATTAATAATCATCTAACTAATTGCTTGTATTGTTCTCATATGAGTGTCAATGTTGTAGTAGTGTTGCTTCATCAAAATAATGTTTTCTCCACGAAATTTGAGACATGTGGAATACCTCAAGTTAATAATCTACATTATTTTTAGGATTTGTGGAATACCTTACATTAATAGTCTACATTGAAATCTCTCTTATTGGATGACTGATGATAGTTGTATTAGATTTTGTAAGAGTGTGTTTGTATAAGTCTTTTGGTATACTTGTTTACACAACATCATTACCATATTTAGTTTTTTGTCTATTATGTATCTCCTTAGTTATCTTGCCATAATTTGTTTGTTAAAAGCTTATGGATGCTCTAACTAAAGGGTGAGTGTTAAGATAAATATTGTATTAAGGTTTAGGTGTGTGTGGGTTTAGTCTCACATTGATTAAAGTTATTTCACGTGTATTATGTAGCCTCTATATAAAGAAATATTATGTTTGTTAATGATAGATCCAATCTACTCTTATTTCTTATTTTTAATAAGAATCAAAACCTAAAGGACAAAGAATAAAATACTTAAGGGTTTGAGATTTAGGTGGTAGAATCTAAAAGGTGAAAAACAAATGATATGCAAACATAAGTTGTTAAAATAAAAAATAAGGATACCATATGAAGTGAACAAACATTGGATTGGAATGACCAATTATCTTAAATAAATTGTTAAGGAAATTTTAGGAGAGTCTAGAGGATAGTATCACTTTGTAAAGAAAGTGGTAGATTGAAGATGCACAGAAGATAGTAAATGAAAGGAATAATTATTATGTAATCTATCATATGTTTAGAAATGACGACAATATTAAAAATTATAAATCAGTAAAGTGAGTAGTTAATGATGTTAAGAATCAAGTATATGACGAGTTAAATAATAGTTTGAATACAAAACAAGAGAAAGATGCTTTTTTATAAATTGGCTAAGGTAAGAGAACAAAGTGGATATCTAAGCCATGTGAAATATATTAAGGGTGAATATGGAGTAAAAGATAACGAAAATAAGATAGATCTTGTAGATACTTTGATAAATTTTTTAATGAAACTAAGTAGAAACTTATTATATTGCAAAATTTACAAGGTTTGTAGTCACATCATTAATAAGAACTTTAGTTATTTTAGAAGTATTTGTACTTTTAAGGTGAAAAAGTTATTTAGAAAAATCAAATGTAGAAAAACTACTGGACTTAATTTTATTATTCCTATTGAGGTTTTAGAAGTTTTGGTTGAATTAGGGATTAGTTGGTTATGTAAAACTTTTAGTACATTTTTTGTTAGATTAGTACGCCTTATGTTGTGTGGGTTGTTGAGTTATGGGATATCCATTTAATCTACTACCCTAATCACCTTATATAAACAGATGTAATCCTTTTTGTGTTAGTACTAATCTGATATTTTTGCTCTCCTCTCACATGATACTAGGGGGGGGTTTGTGTCCACTAGAAATCGGTGGAAAATCTGGAATTTTTTTATTATTAAAATATTAAAAATTTAGAATATTTTTAATTTTTTTAAATTAAATATAAATTTTCTTATATTTTCATAAGGTGCACAAATGATCTCATAAAATTTTTGATTTCTAGATTTTTAAAATTTCAACAATAATTTTTTTTTCAAATTTCCTTTTTCATTAATTTCTAAAAAGCACAAATCCCCCCTAGAACTCGAAAAAACCTTAGGGCATTGACCACCAACCATCAGCAACCACCAACCCTCTCCACCAGTGATCAGCCACCCTTCTCACTCCCAACCCTGCCATTTCCCTCCCTTAGTAACCATCAACTAGCGGTATCTAGCCCCTCTTACACTCTCTCCAGTTGTCACTCTCTCCTGCAGCCATTGTCTGGACAGGTGCCCTCTTCTCTGTCGTCAGTCACTCTAGCTGGTAGTTTTTGCTGCTGAACAACTCAGGAATAGATTTGTGAATAGGATAGTACAGTGAAAGTCTGTTTTCTCCTGCAGATCAGACCTGTGGTGAGATCAAACTGGTGTAGATAGGAATCATGGCTAGAAATGAAATCTTAGTCAAGAAGAATTAGAGTGGAACATTTGAAAAACTGAATGGGAAGAATTATCTGATACGGACCATATGCTTTGACATTCATCACTACACATCGGAAGTTGAAACATCTCAATAAATTAGTGTCTGATGTGAGGAACAGTTATGTTATATGGTTGGCTTATAGTATGGAGGCTAGTGTTGTTCATGATGTCATGATGTTCTCGCCGGTGAAAAGATCTAGGTTATTTTTAAGTACATTGGTGGTCATGAGAAAAATATATCTAGGGTGTTTGAGATTTATAAGCAGTTTACTTTATGGATAAGAGAGTGCTCTATTCATGACTATTTTGCCAGTTGGCCACACTATGTGTGCTACTTGGGTTGAACTCATATCAGCCATTGATGTCAGATATCACCACCATGAGGTGCTTGCAGTGGTGATTTACATCTTCAACTTGAATTCAAAGATCTCTTAAATCCAAGGATATATTCTTGGGGCTGACTCTTTCAAACCTCAACTCTGTTTTATTGAACATATTGTGTGCTATTATTGGATCACTAGCTTAGACTCTGGATTAGTCAGTTGTGGCAACTTAAAGGTCATGGTGGTCGTGTTGCAGGCCAAAGGGGAGGAGGCCATTGAGGTCGTCAGGTATACATTGTGGGCATACCAATCATAGATCAGACTATCATTGGGAGAAGTTTAGGAGACCAGCATGGGTAGCTAGGCAGAAAGACCTACAGGTTCTGCTAATACAATTGTGACTCTACCTTAAGATTAGTATGGCTAGTTCATGCAATTTCCGAGTGCCAAACCTTTGTAACTGTTTGAGTATCACATGCCATTACTTTGAGCTTGATACAACAACATTGTTTGTTTCTAGGGATGGTTCCTAGATCATTGACTTTGGGATCTCACCATATATGTCAGGTACACTTAATGTGATGTGGCTCAAACCCTTATAGTTCAGATAGGCATACCGAAATATCTGTGGTTTAATGCAGTTATTATGGTATTTTATCATATTAGTAGGATATTATCTACTTCTTGGGGACAGGAGAGGGGGGATGATTCCACTTTGACGTATATATGTCCTGATGTGGATTTCTTCTCCTTAATAGCAAGTTTAACAATTGGAAGCAGATTTTGCATCTCCCTAATCTCTTGCAACACAAGATATAATTTAATGGTTGGATGGAAATATAGATACTCTATGTAAAGAGAGTTTATGCTTTGTTAATAACATATCTAATCTTTCTCTTGTTCAACATGGTATTAAAGCTTAGGTTTCAAGTCCAATAGAGAGGAAAATCCTATGTAGGGAGGAGGGAAATCCTTGCTTCCCTCCTAGGCCCCCTTCTTTTGTCTCCATCACCTTTCTCAAGTGTGACTTAGGTCTCTCTCTACCGTCCTCAACACATAGGAAACCTAACTACCAGCTCACATAGACTCTTCCTGTGATTACTCTAGTTCGCTTTTCCCATAGGTGACATACTCTGTGGACAACTATAATAGATGATTCTCTTGGTGTTGCACCTCCTATGTGTGACTCCCCTTTAGCTCATCATGCATAGGCGACCTTTCTTATAGTTTACACAACCTTTGCAATCATGCACTACTTTTCGTCCCTCCCTCTTGAAGATTTCATCTGTTGCATGACCTTCACTCCACTACTCACCACCCATCACAACATAAGGCATTGGACGAACATCTCATGTTAACAATCCAGACAACTAATTATCTATTTTGTCTTGTGTGTAATACCTTATGTTAAAAATTTACATTATTTTTGAGATTTGTGAAACATCTCATGTTAACAATCTATATTAAATCTTGCTTATTTGATGATTGATAATGATTGCATTTGTAGAAGCATGTGTGCAAGTTTCTTAATATATTTTCTTACATAATATTGTTGCTACTTCTTGATTTTTTGTATGATATGCATCTCCTTCTTATTTTGTTTATGTATGAGTTTTTTTTTTTTTTTTTTTTTGTAAATTAGATGCTCAATGTGAGGGAGAGTGTTAGAGTTTAAATGTGTATAGGTTTCTTATGTTATGTTGTATTGTGGGTTTAATCTCATATTGGTTAAGTGTTATTTGGTGTTTCTACGTAACCTCTATGTAAAGAGGTGTTATGCTTTGTTAATGACATATCCATTCTTCCTTTTTCTCTTGTTCAACATAAACTACAAGGGAGAAAGCAAAGGAGCTTTCAATTAATTATTGATGAAATAACTAAAAAATTTAAGAATAAATACCTTAGTGTATGTATGTATTTGCTAATAATATAGTTTTAGTTGATTAAAGTAATGTGAAAATTGATTCCAAATTCGAATTATGAAGAGATACCTTAGAATTCAGGGTAACTGTAGCAGCTATCATGGATCTAGATTCATAGGATTGGCATTTACTGTAGCTACTATGATGAATTCAGGTTTACTAATAATATTCATTTATCGTGGTAGAGGTGGACTCTAGATGTCTCTATACATCAATTTTGGAGGAATGATGCCCTAATTTGGAGGTATGGAAGGTTTGGGTGGAGATTCTCATCCTTGTCAGACAGGTAGATTACTTCACTCCTATCTTTAAGGAAGGGAACAATGTGGCGTATTGTCTAGCAGAAGAGGGATTGAGGACGCAAATGCAAGACATACATCATACTGAGGGAACTCTTGTGAAGGCATGCAGTTAACTTTATCTTAACAAATGGGGTATGCCAAGATGTAGGTGCACTTAGTGATGATCGTCCAAATGGAGGAAATTGGACTACCAATCCACAGAAGATTCCTGCTCCAGTAGCTTGGAAGGAGGAGACTACGTTATCAGTTCCACAGAAGTTTTTTTCTCCAGTATCCCAGAAGAAGATTGGGCTACCAGTTGTATAGAAGATTCCTTCTCTAGTAGACTAGAAGGAGATGACTAGGCTACTGGTCCTCTAGAAGATTCCTACTCCAATTGTCTGAAAGGAGTTATGATTACCGGTCCTACAGAAGACTCCTACTTTGGTAGCCTAGAGGGAGGAGACTGGACTACCAGTCTCATAGAGGAGTCCTGCTTTGGCAGCTCAGAAGGAGAACAGAGAAATAGACTCACTGAGGGTGGACTAGTATCCTCCTCTAGGTGTTCGAATGAATATTCCAAACTAACGAAACTAGGAGATTAGTCTAGTGGATGGGTCATGTGTTTTTCAGTGTTGGTAAGACTTTAGCCAAATCCCCCTCACCTTGTATTTTCTCAATTTTGATTGGGCTCCCACCCAATAAATAAATCGGGGAATTCAATAAAAAAGCTAATATATAAGTTGAAAGTACATAAAAGGACGAACAGAAATAGAGGGTAACACCGTGCGAAGCTTATGGAGAGAGGGGTGCCCTAGGCATTGATGCCAAAGCAAACAAGAGTTCGCAGAAGCAGCAAAGGTAGCAAGTACCCAGGTGACGCCATCTTGCATTAGGATGTACACACCCTAACCTTGCTTAAGGCGTAAACCAATCCTCCTACCTGTCTATAAATCATGAAAGGTGCAATGAAAAGGGTAAAAGATAGCAAAACAATATAATTGTTTGGTAAGGGCACTAATGGACCAGGAAAATTAGGAATATATAGGACTTTTTTAAGGGAAATGGTGGAAGTGACAGGTGTAGTGCCCTCACTAGAAATGGAGCAATTGCATCCATCAGCAAAAGCAACAAAATGTATATTAGGACAATGTAAAATACGTTCAAAGAGAGTAGTTACCAGATATGTGATGGGAGGCACTAGAATCAATAATCCAAGTATCATTAGAGGTAGATGTTGAAGAAGAAGGCATACCAGTCGAGAGAACATGAGCGACAAAAGCTTCACTATTTTGCTGGGCCTGAAGAATCATTAACTCATCAAAGTCAGCTTGAGTCATGTGAACCAAAGGGGGTTGGCTCATCGGATCAGCCATCGGACCAGATGGTAGGGTAGTTGGGGAGGCCAAATGTGCAATGGTAGCAGGGGGCGGTCGAACTTCGCCCAATAGTGATCTAACGAGTGGTTCTTCCGCCTGTTATGGACGCACGGAGGCTACGATTGACTGCTAAGGCATGCACGACCCTGACTTAGGGGTCGTGCAAAGGATAGAGCACTTTGGACAACAATAGTGGAAGCATTGGTGGGAGAGGAGGAAGGCATAAGTGGGGTAGCAGTCAGATAGAGTACTCGATTGAAGGTCATCTGCAGAGAGGGGATTGTGTTGGTTGCGAGCATCGGTCCTCGAATCTAAGAGGACAACTTGAGACGAAGGTTGGCAAGGAAAAGAGTGACCTCAAGCTCCTCAGTCACCATTGATAGGCAAGGTTGGGGGTGCATGGTTGGAAGAGATCTAGGTTGTTGAGCAACAAGCGGAAATGAGTGTAATAGTTGTGCATAGTGTCGTCTCCTTGTCGGTGAGAGAAGAGGCTCTCGTAGGTTTCACAGATGTAGGCAATGCCTTGGTCTGCATTGTACGTCGTGCAGAGTGTCCCAAATGTGCCATGTAAGGTGGAGGCGGGAGATGGTTCGGGTGATGGTCTCGTTGACACTGTTTATCAACCACGAAATCACTACAAAATCAGTGGCCTGCCAAGCCACGTAGTCCGTTGCCTTCATGTCTGGAGGATTGTCCATGAAGTGGGATTCGTGCATCTGTGAGATGATGAAGGACTCAAAGGCACTTGACTAGTATTGGTAGTTGTGCTCGTTGAGTTTCATCCCCGTAACTGTGAGCTTGGTAGACCATGATGTCGATGTGGTCCATGGTGAGGAGAGGAACCGACGACATCCAATGACCAAAGAGGAAGAGAGGGAGGGAGGGTGGAACAACACAAGGGTAAGTTGGTGAGGGAGGTTGTACATTAGGTGCCTTGGAACTTGCTTGTTGCAAATCAATGACAAGAGAGGAAAAAAAAATGCCGATGGCAAGGAAGGTTGGAGAGGGATTAGGGTTAATCTAGGTTTGATATCAAGTTGAAAGTAATGAGTACGTATTACTAATGACAATGTACAAAATATATATACAAGTTTAACAGGTAAACAGATCTTTCACCCAACTCTAATCCAACAATATAGGAATAAGTTAGTGTGTAAATAATATATTGAAAGATGTCTATGTGTTTCCAATGGTTTGTTGAAATAATCATTACTAAACACTCTTAGTTAATGTTCATAACTTTATAGGACAGCTATATTATTGTTAGTTTTTTGGATGTTCGTTATGTTGAGCTCTCAATTTTCTTACATTTATGGTCACTAGTTGTATTTAACTACATTTTCAGTTTGCATTGTCTAAAGTTGCATTGGGCATTCCATTTTACACAAACTAACCCTAACTCAAGGCCACTTCCTCCAACCCCCTTTGATATCACTTGTTATGCGTGGTAACCAAAGAAGCACAGCGGAATCAAATGAAAGAGTGAGCGATGAGAAAGGGAAGAGGGGAGGATCGCCAAACAAAACACACAAACAAAGTGCACATCGGATTTTACGTGGTTCACCCTAACTTAGGGTTAGTCCACGGATGGAGAGGGAGAGGGTTTTCTTCTGTGGAGGTTAGGGTTACAAACTCACAACTCATGCCCTTTGGAAAACCCTAGCCAAGCTTATATAGTGCTTGGGTTTTCCAAAGGACCAAAATGCCCCTTATACTAATTACATTATAAGTATCATTCAAAACATAATACAACAATCTCCACCTTGTCTTGAATGTTGACTCCACCTTGATCA
>JAMKPZ010004185.1:0-11491 GCA_024699675.1 Amphibolis antarctica
TCCTTTTTCAACTCATTGTTGTAGACTAGTGCTTTAGTTTCGTAACATAGTGATATGTAAGTTCATATTATCTCTGCTTTGTAAGATCTGGGCCTTGCAAGATGGGACTACAGTAGTTGTTGGGGGGAAGACCAATCGGGCGAAGCTTGAATTTCCCGACGAAATGGGTCGCCTACTTGACAGAGTTCCAGAACTTGTTGGTGTTGGAGACTCAAAGTATTTTCCCAACCATACTGAATCTCAGACACGACAGAATAATCATGAGTCAAGCAGTAAAATTTAGAGAAATGGGGCTCCAAGGTTGAACAGTGTTAGAGGTTTGATGGTTGCAACCCATGAAGGCATTGCTACAACATACAGAAAAGGCGTAAGGTGCTTGTCCAACTCTGCTACGGGATGATATTCATACCAGAGACTGAAGTTTCATTTTTCTTAGAATCATTGGATTTGCTCATTCAACAGGATTTCCATTATCAGCAGCAGCCAACGAGAAGAACAAATGGAGTATGGAAAATATCACAACCATATACATATCGACGTTTGTGTAAAATATCTATCACAACCTAGCTGTATGAAATTATATTTTTAATGCATTCATAAATCAACCTCGAGGATTGCTGCAATATTTCTTTAATGAATATGAAATCAAATGCCTGCGTGGAAATCTAAACATACATTATTTGTCCTGTATATACATGTTTCACGAACATGATTTCTTATTTTAAGACATATCATTTTTGAGTTTTTTTCTTACCAATCGATCAATTTTAGTAAGGTAACACATCCGTTATCGATGTATACATGACCGCATGTTTCGCATCATGCAAGGATGTTGAAAAATTTCACATCTTGCACGTACAGGCAATTACTCTTGGTTGAAAGGAGATTTTGAATTAACAACTTTATGTGGTCAGATGATTGGGGGAAAGTACTAGATGTGTTGCTGAGGATGAAGAGGAAAAATCAGGAGAGGGTGGCTGCACGCGGGCGTGGGTGCCGTGGGTTTTGCTTGTTCTCGTAAAAGGGCTCAAGGTTTTTTCGGAGGTGTTTTTAGAAAAAAGAGAGTTTTTTTAACTCCTTTTGGTAGTTCCAGGGCTTAAAAGTGAGGGGGAAAAAAAGAAAAAAGAATGGAAAAGTATTTTTTTTTGTTGTGTAACATTTTTCATCTTTAATATAATTCTTGCTTACATTAGAAATAATAAGTAAAATTTAAATTATTATATTATTTGTAAATTTTTTCGTACTAGTTAATTAATTTTAATAAATTTCACAAGTATGATGCACACCTTTTCTTTAAAAAGGTGTATAGTACCGAGTTACTTGTTAATTCTCGAAAGATTCCCCGCGTACTGCAACTGAAATCGATCGATCATTTTCCGCTAGAAACCTGGTTCTCCAAGGGCAAAACCCACGGTTGCCGTACGTCGACATGGAAGGATCCAACTCTGTCGCAGCGTAGTACTTTTAAGTTTATCGATCGTAGATAATTAAAGTTAAGAATAATTTTATAAATGATATTAAAATTGAAATTAAATTAAACTTGATCTTGTGCTTTAAAAGAATATGGAAAATTATAAAAATATTTATATTAAAATTAAAAATAAGACATTTAATTAACATCTGTTCAACACTCACAAGAAGAGACAATTGGTGTGAACCAGAATTGAAACAAGGAAATGCAAAACTGAAGGAAAATCAAGAAATCAAACGAGATAATTCAGGGAAGGAAAATATTTACGTTTGGAAAACTAAAAAAGCTTTTTAAGAGAAAATTTTATCCATATACACGAACCCTCCTTTAATAAGCGGGACCTCCAAAGGTGAAGCCCTGGACGGCGTCTTGGAATATACCGACGTCGCAACAAGCGTAGTCGCTGATGCGGCGACGCGAGAACTTCTTGGTGAGGTTGACGCGACCAAAAGTTTTGTTGTAGTAGTGGACGTCCTTGACGTAGCAGGCGTAGTCGATGTTGCCTTTGGCGTTAAATGCGCCGGGCATGACGCCGTTGCCTATTTGGGGGCACCTTTGGTTAGGCAGGCATGCGGCGAAACCGCCGTAGTCTATGCGGAAGGACTTGTCGAAATCATGGAACAACTCTTTCGGCCAGTACCCGATCACCGATTTTTTGTCGCCCACGGCAAACCACCAGTTACTTGTATTTGGGTCCTTCAACACATGCACGAGAAAGAAGCACAGGTACGGTATTAATTAGTTGGCCGCAAGAGTAATCTTTCACAAGTAATTGAATGGGAACGTACGGTACGTAGTAGCTAGGGTGCGCGTGCATATACGCTCACCTTGTATATGAAAACTGGTATGACGTACTGCAATCCCATGTACGTGGAAACCGGCAGATAGACCGTCCCAAGTCTAGGTCTTTTGGCAACCACTACAAAACCAGGACAGTCGGTATCCATGCAGTTGGTCTGGTCGCCGTCCGCCTGAAAATACACACACACACACACACACACACACACACACACACACACACACACACACACAGATTATTCAATGTACGTATATACGTCGTTAGTCTTGAATTATATGTATTGCAAAGTTTGTTTGAGGGTCGGAAAGTTAGTTTCGAAAGAGAGATAGAACTCACGGTCCACTCGATGAACAGCCTCGAATAAGTGTCATTGTAGCGACCTGGTCTCACCTGCGCGCGGTAACAAACAGATATATATTAGTTATATACGTTGTTGAAGACTATTTTGCATGTGAAGCTCATCGGGTTTGAGATGGAGAAGGTCGGGCCTTGAAATATAACTATAAAAGGCCGGATCGAGAATGAGACGGTAATGTCAGGAGGAAAGTAAATTTGCAATTTAATTACCTGCCATCCAGCCCTGAGAACAACGCTCCCGTCTTCGCTGATTATCCACATTAAACTCGCACTTACGTCGTCAGGCCCAACATCAGGTACGCTGTAAAGGTTGAGCGTCGCTCCGCCTCCGGTGTTGGTCAATAATACATCGCAACAACTAGAATACCAGAGATGTTCTAGAAATTTTGCTGTCCTGGTTACTGCCCACTAAAATATTGCAAGATGGATTAATTACCACCATATATGTATAGTTGATTAGGAAGGAAAAGCTAGGGATTCCTTAATAATTAGCTAGAGTATGACTAATCAATCAGCGCTTTTTTATATATAATAGATGATGACATGCATCGATCTCATGCAACCATGTCCTTAATTACCATGAGGCGAAAGAAGAAGAAGAAGAAGGGTGTTAGAGATTTAGAAACTTACAAATTTCTTGAAGGCGCCTTTGGTATTCTTTTTAGGTATTGGGTTTGTTGTTGAACGCTGTTGTTGTACCTCTATTCGTGCTTGTTCTTTGATCAGGTTATGTAGTTCGAGTCTTCTAATCGGCACTGATCCTTGTGGGCATTCTTCTTCCCCTTCCACTGCTGCTGCCACGTTCGCCGCTGATGCTGTTGAAACATGGTGGGCTTGTTCCTCCTCTTGTAAGACCATCGTTGGCATCATCTATGTAATTAATTAAGTGCAGTTAACTGATCTAGGTTTTTTCAAGCATGTGTGCTGAAAAAAATACTCTTCAAGAATGGAAATGCTAACAGATTATTAGATCTGACCTGAATTTCGTGATCTGTCAGTTTAGGATGAGCAAGACCTGGTTGCTTGTAGATATCAACGCAATCGAATACATCACCCATAGCAGTCTACAAACACAGATCGAGAACAATAATAAAGATCGATCAAGGTGCGTGAGTTGTTGAGAACAATTAACACGAACGTAGTTGATACCTTAATTGTCTTGATGGTGTTCTCCTTTGTAAGTTCGAGTTGGCGCTTCAGATCTGATACCACCGTGTGCCTTCCCCTCGCCTCGCAGGTTAAGAAAAGAAGGCAGACCCAAACGACGATTGTAGCAATTCGGGCCATGTTCATGTACGAAGAACCCATTCCTGCACCTTCTGATGAACACATGTACTTAATTAATTTATATTACTCTCATACATCTATTTGTTTAAAAAACAAAGGAAAGAAACTTTTTAGATTCAACGATTTGAAAAAGTCTGGCCTGTGAACACTTCTCATTTTGCTTATTTTACGGAACGAATTTTTTTCGCGTGGAATTTACAAAATCGTTTTGCAAAAGTAAATTTTTATTACTTACACATAATCTAAGCATCTAAAATTTATATTTGCAAAAGTTAATTTGATGTGTTAATTGGTCTTGGTCATTGTTCATACCATCTAATTGTTCGGATCTAGATGTAAAAATTTAAGGAGTTTTTTTTATATTTTTTATACTTTTGTACCTTCTCTATTTGATGTTTTTTTTGTTTTGATCGGACGGTATACTTTATTTTATTTCAAATATAAATTCTTGGTAGGGTCAGATATCTGAACCCTAACTTCTTGTTTGCGTTCTCTCCATGGCCGCATGGGTTCATTGCACGCTGGTTCTCTCATATGTGAGGATTCTTGGCAATTTTCTGGCGGGTTCTTGCTTTTCTAGTTGGTATTAGATTGAAGTGGATTAATTATTGAATTAAAAATTATCATGATCAGATGGAAGTGGACGATGAAGTTGAATTCTAGACGACTCAAATTTCATACGTCTGGATTTCATTTTTGTAAAAGTAAATAGTATTAACGAAATGAATTAAATTCAATTCTGTCATCACAAATAAATGATTCATTGAAAATGAATTCATTTTAATTTAATTCTCATGAGTTGACTTTAGTTACTTTCAAAATTATTTTTAGGTAATATTTGTGTATTTGAAATTAATAGGAAATGATGAAAAATGATGAAAATTTTTAGTTATTTTTTATCATTTTCTATTAATTTCAAATGCACAAACATTACCTTATTACTACATAAATTTTAATATGTAAATTTTTATTATCTTAATTAATATATAATTATAACTTTATTTATAAAATTAATTTCAACGTAATTTAACTCTTTGATAGAAACTGATTATTAGTATTGGAAACTCATGCAAATGCATACTAAGCCTTGTTGAAGCTCAAGGCATGACGGTTCCATTGATGCGTTTGTTAAAATGCCTGAAAAATATCATGTTGAAGAATTAACATATCATAGCGCACGTTCCTTCCACAACTTATTCCATGATCCTTAATTCGAAAACAGCAATCACAAGAATTTTTTTTTATTAAGAAAAACAACAACCACCATCGTAAGATGAGATCATCTAATTGGCTGCACCTCCAAAGGTGAAGCTCAGGTCCTTGTCATTGAATTTACCGACGGTGCAACAAGAGTGGTCGCTGACGCCGGCAACCGTATTTTTGGTGGTGAAAAAAAGTTATTTTCGTTGTAATAAAAAAATGTATGATTTTTTGTAATGTTAAAGAATAATACTGACAATTTTGAAGGTTAAAATTTAAAAGTAAAAAAAATAAATTATATATTTTGTAATATTGTAAAAATTAATTAGTATAATATTGTAAAAAATATAAAACGTTCTTAAAAAATTATAAGTATGGTAAAGAATATTGTTAACGTCGGTATAAAAATCTATTATTTTTTGTAATACTGTATGTAAGAATGACTAAAACGGTTTTGTGAAGAATATTCTAACATGGTAAAAAATGTTATTATCTTGTAAAAAGGTTAATGATTTTTTTCAAACATTGGAAGAAGGGTGTACACCAAAGTTTGAAATATTCAAAAAAGAAGTCTTGGTTTTTTTTTAAAAAACAATTGCTAAAAAAAGTACCAAACAAAGCAAACAATGATTCGCTCTTTTTGTGTTTTATTTTTAAAAAACATGGAAGGCCGTGCCCAACGGCGCTTCTTTCTCCGTCATTTCACCGGTAAGAGCAGTTCTTGAGGCCTCGCTCGCTGGATTCGGAAGCGGTTTTTTCGTTTATAATGGGTGCATTTAACGACGGTCGAAGTTAGATAAAGTTAGAATTACGTAAAGTTTAAAAAATTATAATATTATAAAAAAATTATATACTTTTTTATTATAACGAGAATATTTTTTACAATGTTATAATATTTTTAAGTATTTTTTACAATATTACAACGAAAATAATATTTTTTTACAATATTATAATTTTTTATATTTTAACTTTTTTTAAAAAAAATTCCCATTGAAATTTATTTATGTTTGATTTTCGTTCAAACTCACCTTAAATAATATTTATTTAAGATGTGAAATTAAATAAGGTAAAATTTACATTTTTTTAAATTATATAATTTATGATATTAACTTTTTAATAGTCATCAATTTATAATGCTAAAACTGTTTGATAATTGTTATTGCATATTATTATGTTGTATAGTAAAAAATAAAGACATACAATAGAAATTGTTAAAACATTAAAGTTGTATTTGTTTAAGTACCTTTTTTATTATGTACCACACACATTTTAACTTAAAAAATCATATTAAAAATTTACATCGTAAATTATGTAAATGTTTTTAAAAAATCATCCTTTTTTACTATTTCAATTCTAAAACGTTTGTCGATGGAGCATTCAAGGCCTATTAAAACACCCTTACCTGCAAAACTAAGTTAATATCTTTTACAGTGCAGCAAACCATACGAGAATGTTAATTTATTTAGAAATGTTGTTGGAAGCCTCCAATATCTATGCCTCACCGTGCCAGATTTATGCTATCCTGTTAACGTCGTTAGTCAATACATGCATGACCCATTACAGATACACTTTGGGATTTTGAAAAGAATCCTGAGATATCCAAAAGGCACTATTGATAAAGGAATTTTTCTTTCATCAGATTATTTGAACTAACTTACAGCATATTGTGATGCAGATTGGGCCTCTTACCCCTTGAGAAGACGTTTTGTCACAGGTCAATGTGTGTACCTTGGAAAGAATTGCATCGGATGGAGTGCTAAAAAGCAGCCCACCATCTCAAGAAGCACCATAGAAGCTGAATACCGAGCACTTGCAACTACAGCCACTGAAGTTATCTGGATCAAACAACCCCTGCATGAGCTGCGAATCAAACAGAGTCGTATACCAGTGATCAAATGCGATAACAAAGGTGCCGTCTCTCTATCCAGCAATCCAGTTTTGCATACCAAAGCCAAGCATATTGCTATAGACTATCATTTCATTCGTGAAAAGGTTACAGCCAAAACATTGAGAATTGAATTTGTACCTTCTTATGACCTAGTTGTAGACATCTTTACTAAACCAACCTCTTATCATCATCACTCTAGGTTCCTTCCAAAACTCAGACTGATAAACAGGCTGGTTTTGAGGAGGGGTTAAAATATTAAGTGTTTAAGTGTTAAGTATTTTTGTATTGGGCTGTCAGGTCTGGCCAGGCCCATCCTTTTCACCCTTTGTAACGTCACAAACCTGTTGGTATAAAATCTCACGTTATAAACGGTGAGATTTGCAAGTTAAGCAAGTAAACTAGACTATCTTTTTATTCTAACACTATTAAAATTGAAAACTGCTTTGATCTTGTGCATTCTGATATTTGAGGTGAATTTAGTGTTGCTTCTAGTTTAGGGTCTAAGTATCTTTTGACTTTAGTTAATGACTACTCTAGATTTACTTAGGTTTATTTTCTTAAGCATAAAAGTGATGTTTATAATATAACTGCTTTCTTTTCTTTTGTTTAAAAATCAATTTAATTGCAGCATCAAGGAATTTAGGACTGATAATGGAACCGAATTCATAAATAAAAACTTAGCTGATCTCTTTAATAAGGAAGGAATTCTTCATAGTAAAAGTTACCCTTACACTCCACAACAAAACCCTATTGTGGAAAGAAAACACAAGCATATCTTAGACATAGCTAGAACCTTAAGAAAACAAGCTAATGTACCTATTAGGTTTCGGGAGGAATGTGTTAGTATAGTGATTTTTTTTAATAAATCGCATATCTAGTAAGAGTCTCCAAAAACAAAAACTTTATTACATTATTTATAATATAATAAAGAACCTAAGTATGATAACCTTAAAGTTTTTAGGTGTCTTACTTATGCCACCAAACTCAATCTCAATCACAAGTTTGATAATCGGGCCATAAAATTTGTCTTCCTAGGTTATCCCTTAGGGCAGAAGGGGTATAAACTCTATGACTTATGCAAGACAAAATTATTTGTTAGTAGGGATGTAAATTTTTGTGAAGATGTTTTTCCCTTATTCCTCGGTAATATTGATAATTGTTCAAATCAAGATGAGTTTCTGTGCCTTCCTAATAATGAATCTGGCAATGTTGTCCCTTGTCAATAGATTGTTGTCAATGATAATAACAATGATCAAGACAGTGGTAGCAACATTTCTAGAGAACATTCGGATGAAGCTAATGTAGATAATCAGGAAATTGAAATTGAACAAGTTGTTAATAATGGCATTGCTCAAAATGAACAAACCATTGATAATAGAACTGAAAATTCCAATTCTAATTCAGATAGGCCTCAAACAGTTAATGTTAACAATGATTGACTTGACTGTTAAAATTCCAAAAAAAATAAGGATTTTGTCTAACCCACTTTGCATTTCACAAATTGTAGAATTAGATATTTCATTAAACACTTTGCTAGCTGACTGCCATCTTTCAACTAATCGTAAGTCCTTTGTTGAAAAACTTGACTTTAAAACTGAACCTATGAATTATAATTAAGCCAAAAAGAATAGAAACTAGATTAATGTCATGGAAAGTGAAATTGAAGCTTTTAATAAAAATGAAACTTGAGATATTGTCAACCTTCCTAAAGATAAAAGTGTTACAGGTTGTAAGTGAATTTATAGAATTAAAAGAAAAGAAGATGATTCCATTGATAGATGCAAGACTAGGCAGGAGCGATGGCATATGAGGCGAAGTGAGCGAGGTGTCGTAGGAGCGAGGATCACAAGTTCAAAAATCATAATATAAAGGTTTCACTTCTACTCATGGATATGAGGCTTATTTTTTCAACACATGCATATATGTTTCATTAATTTATTCACATATGATATCAATATATCATTAATTTTCAATCAATTCCCTCCGCACTAATATATCGGCTAGCTGGTAGAATCTTCCCTTAGAATTTAGAAAGCTGGACCTCCAAAGGTGAACCCATGGCTGTTTTCGTAGTAAGTACCGACGTCGCAACAAGCGTAGTCGCTTACGCGGCGACGCGAGAACTTCTTGGTGAGGTTGACGGTACGAGAGTGGACGTCGTGGTAGTGGACGTCCTTGATGAAGCAGGCGTTGTCGACCTTGCCTCCGTTTAGTCCGCCGGGCACAATGCCATTGCCCATGGGAGGGCACTTTTTGTTGGACGGGCAGGCGACGAAACCACCGTAGTCCACCCGCCGAACGAGCCTGACCTCTTCGGCGAACACGTCCTTCGGCCAATACCCGACCACTGATTTTTTGTCTCCCATGGCAAACCACCAGTCCCCTGTTTTTACGTCCTGGAACACACGGAGAAAGAAGCACAGGTATGGCATATTTAATGAACCATACACGAGAGTAACATTTAACAAGGAATTGAATGGGTACGTACGTATGCGTACATGCTCACCTTGTATATGAAAACTCTTATGGCGTACTGCCGTCCCAAGTACTCGGAAACCGGCCAAATGGATAACCCAAGCTTAGGTTTGTTGGAAACCAGCACAAAGCCAGGACAGTCCGTATCCATGCAGGTGGTTGTGTCATTGTCAGTCTGAAGGAGTAACAACTTATCCAATGTTAATTTCGGATTACTAAATCATGTATAACCGCCGGGGTTGTTTGTTTAAACGTTAATCATGGTATATTTACGATAATTATATTGTAATATATAATATATTTAGCAAATAACTTTAACATTATAAATCATATATCTTCTCAAAATAGTACACTTCACCTTACTTAAGATCTATTTGTTGTAAGGGTAAGTACTATACATCATAATTATCTACTTGCACGTTAGCTCTGTATAATATATTTTATTAAACAAAAACCAAATTGTTCATAAATATCAATGAATAATTTAATCATGTTATTTCAAACTTAAAGAGTTGAAAAGTTAATTCGAAAATGGAAATGGAACGTTACTCACACTCCACTCCATGAATAGTCTTGTCTTCGTGTCATTGTACCGTGCCGGTCTCACCTGCGATGGAAGCATTAATTATTGAACATATATATATATGTGTGTGTCTGTAAAGTTCGAAGCTTGTCCCTCAAAACATATACCTGACATGGCAAACTCGGCAATAAAGGAAATTCACGATTTAATTACCTGCCATCCACCCCTGAGAACAACGCCGACGTCTTCGTTGATTAGCCACATTAAACTCGAACTTACATCGAGAGGACCAGCATCCGGTACGCCGTAAACGTTGAAGGTCGCTCCGGCTCCGTACGCCATCATACTTACGTAGCAACAGAAATACTTGCCTTTTTCTGTATATTTTACCGTCCTGGTCACCGCCCACTAAAATTTTGAAAGATTAATTGATCGATTACCACCGTATATAGTTGACTAGGGAAAAAGCATTCCTCGCGCGGCTATAGTATCTATATATCATCTATCAAGTTTTATTTTTTTTATATAATAGATGATATACATGCCAGGAAGCAAAAGAAGAAGCGGTACATATGTTAGAGCATTGAAAACTTACAAACTTCTTGTAAGGTCCTCTGGTGGTCTTAATGGGTATTGGAAGTGTTTTTGGTTCCCATGGTTGTACCTCATTTGGTACGTGTTCTTCGACCATATTATTTAGTTCGAGTCTTTGAATGGGCACTGATCCTTGTGGGCATTCTTCTTCTTCTTCCTCCTTCTCCACTTCTGCCGCCGCTCCTCTTGAAACATTGTGGGGTTCTTCCTCCTCATTTAAGAACATCATTGGCATCATCTACGTAATTGATTAATTGCAATTAACAGATCGAGGTCTTTTCAAGCACTTGTGCTGAAAAAAGTACTTGTCAAGAGAGGAAATGCTAACAGAACATTAGACCTGACCTGAATTACATGATCTTTAAGTTTAGGATGAGCGAGACCTGGCTGCTTGTAGATGTCAACACAATCGAATACATCGCCTGTAGTAGTCTGCAAACACGTACATACAGATCGAGAAAAACAACAAATTACACAACTTAGAATAAGACTTCGATCGATCAAGATGCGTGGGTGGTTGAGAACAATATGAATGTAGTTGATACCTTAATTGTCTTGATGGTGTTCTCCTTTATGGATTGGAGTTGGTTCTTCCGATCTGGTACCTTCGTGTGTCTTCCCCTCACCTCGCAGGTCAAGAACAGAAAGCAAACACAAACTAGAATAGCAATTCGAGTCATGTTCATACGCGAAGAACCCATTGCCGCACCTTCAAGCTAGATGAACACATGTACTTAATTTATATTTCTAAAGCGTGGAATTTACAATCATTTTGCAAAAATAAATTTTTATTATTTACACATAATATAAGCACCTAAAATTTATATTTGACTTTAATTTGTGCAATATTCATGAAAAGTACTTTTGAGCTACTTATGTGCCTCAATTAGTACTATA
>JAMKPZ010004186.1:0-14702 GCA_024699675.1 Amphibolis antarctica
CTTTGTTCACGGAAGCTTTGCTTTAATAATGGTGGGGGGGGGGGGGGGCGGGAGTTGTGCGGAGAAGCAGATGCTGCGGCATGAACTGGAGTTTGGTGGCAGTCCCATCACACACAACATCATATCAGCAACGCTGGTGACCGTGGCCGGCTTTTGCGTGAAAATTGAGTTCTCAGGTGGTAAATCCCTTTCTGCAGGTCATCTTCACTGCAAGCTCATCAACAGCCCAAGCGACGATCGATGAATCAGTTTATTCACGTCCGCTTCCAAGATAAATTAATTTTCTTCCTCTGCGCTTTCTCTTTCTCCCCACTCTTTTCTTTCCCCCCCCTTTTTTTTTTTTTGATAAAAGGCGGTAACGTTTCTTTCCGTTCATCGATTCGAATCGGCAGCCGTTTGGAGACGATTCGCCCGTACTCGCCGTCTTCTTCTTCTGGTTTTTCCTTGACCCATCAGAGGAGTTTCGTTGATGGTAACGAGGTAAAGAATCAAAACGGGCAACGACAAGCGGCGATCAAGAGCGATGATGGGATGCTTGACAGTTGACGTGAATCGATGCCGTTGTCTTTTTCTTTTCTTTTTTTTTTAAAAAAAAACATTTTACGCGGTTTATTTAACCTTTAAAAAAACCACAAATGTCGTTATTTTTTTCTAGATTTTAAATTTGCATTATTGATGTTAAGGGTTGCACGTTGTTGCAATTGTCGATAATTCTTTCTTAACTATTATTTAATTAATAAAGACTTCTAAAATCAAATGAATAAATAATCAAATTGATGAATAATCCCAAGTATACAGCGAGCTTGCATTGATTGAACGGGTTCATCCTCTTCCCGGCAATAGCTTGTTTTTGTTATGTTGTAGTTTAATCTGCATTCGGATTCCCTGTTAATACGCGTGATGAATGTCGTCAATTGTGAGAATAATGAAAAAGAACAACTTTTGATTTTTATCTTTCTGGAGTTTAAACCTAAAAAAGAAACAAATTTCGATTTGTTTTGGAATCTCGAGAGACGAAGGCAAGGAATTTGACATGCGTTAGTTGTTGAATGGGTCCAAAGCCCAGCCCAGCCCAGCTTCTCGTCACAACCGAGGCTTCGTCGTTTAATGGGGCGAAGCCCCACGTTCTCCTACAGGGCCCTTAATCCGTTCTGATAAACACATCTTGTATGAATGCCGATTATTTCATATACAACAACAGTGCTTTCACGTGAAATCGAATCAATGATTGATTTATTATTATTCCAGCTTCTTCTTTTTATAAATTTTACTTGATTAGGATAAGTCATATATTGTGGAATGTCGATGATAATTCATGTACATGTACACACCTACAGTGATTCCTTTTCATCCATGACGGCAATGTTTTTAATTATTTAAAAAGTGGAGTTGTTGATTTACTGCTGGCGCATGTGTTGGTGACTGCCACCACCACCACCCTTCTCATCGCTCTTCTTCCTTTCGATTTATCTTTCATAGCCCTGCGCAGTATATTCGCCACCGCCGCATGCAACCACGTCGCTGTTCGCCTGCTTCCCCGTCATCCCACACTAGCAAGTTCTGCACTCTAGATACGCACATGAGGTTTTTTTTTTTTTTTGCCCCCAATTAAAACAATTCCAACCATGAAACAATAACTGGAGTAAAAAGACACGAGAAATTCGCTATTTATCTCAGCTGCGCCCTATACGTTCATCATTTGAGGCTTTGCGTTCAGCCACCCATCTCACCATCGACGGTTCAGATTCTCTCGTCCGATGACATGCATGACCTTTTTCTCTGGACAAGTAAAACGTCTTCAAATTGACGTCAAAAGATAACAGGAATTTATTTGAAATTTTACGATTAAATAAATGGTGAATACGAAAAAAGGAGCAGCATTTTTTAAAACACGCTTCTTTATTAAGCGTGACTTTTTAGTTATAGAAAAATGCGACACTTTTCTAAACTTTTTTGGTTGAACGTTCGGCAATTTTCACGAGTTCGATCGGGCGAAAACGCGCGACTGTGGAATCAATTGCATGCTCAACACATGCTCCGCACCAACGTCGTTTTTTATTATTATCGTGAAAGTAGTTTTAGAAAATTTTACTATATTATTTATTTTATTGTTTTTAACTTTACGTTTTTTGTAATTTTCCAAACTTAAAATTATCGAAATAAATAATACCTTGAGATGATCGTACATCGAATCGGAGACGACAGAGGTGCCGGGCGCTGTGCGTCGATCGTCGATCTCGGAGATGTCGGTGGAAACGATCGAAATCCCCCGTCGATCCTCGGACGACGAGGTGCCAAAATTCAAGGTTATAAAATTTACATAATATATATTTTAATAAATAATATAATAATAATAAAAATTTTATATTAACAATTTTTCATAAAAAAATAAAAAATTTAAGTTAACTTAACTCTCGTGCTTTGTTTAAATGGTAAAAATAAATAAGATGAAATTTATGTTATTTTAGAAAGTACAAAATTTATGATATAAATATTTTAATTTTTTTAATATTAAATATTAAATTTATTTGATATATATTATTATAAAATATTATAATGATTGTATTTATTTATAAGTTTTTATTTTTTTTACTGTATATTACGATATTTTATTATACATTTATTAAATGATTTTTATAATTTTTTACTATTCGTTCGACTTGTTTCGAATCGTTAAAAAAAAATTACGAGGGAAAAATCACGACGGCGTGGTCGGCAAAACTGACCTTCAAGGCGAAGAAGGCGGAGTCAAGGCCGAAGGCGGAGAGGGAAAGGCGGAGGGAGAGGGGGGGGAAACGCCCGAGGTGGTGAAGGAGGAGGAGGAAAAGAAGAGGCGTTCGAGGGTGGAGATGGTCAGGTTGAGGTGGAAACGGGAGGCGATCTCCTCGGCGGCGTGGAGTGGGGAGGAGACGGGCAGGGTGAGGATGGTTTCGTGGGTTCTACGAAATCCGCGGGAGGAGGAGGAGCTACCAATGCCACCGGTCGATTTCTTTGGCTGGTTTGGGCTGGAGCTCAAGATTGTGAGCATTGAGCTAAATCTTCTACCGCTAATGGTGATGCCACTATTAGCTATGTTGCCGGGGCAAGGAGGACGAGGAGGAGAAGCAGAGGAAGAAGATGGAGATGGAGGAGGAGAAGCAGACGTTAAAAAGTTCTTTTATTTTTTATTTAAAAAAATATATAATTATTCTAATTTTATCATAAATTATATATTTTATTATAAATCATAAAATTTAACTTACCTTACTTAAATATCCCCACAAAACGAACCTATCGATATATAATGAAAAACTGCATAATAACTATCTCGTAAAACAGGGCCGTAAACCTGCAGCGTTAAAGTCGCCGACCCTTGGGACGGGACACACCGACGTGTGACTTCAGGAGCACAGCAAGTCAGTCTCAGCCTCTCAGGGGGACCGAACCCAACAGGAGAGACGAGGATGCATGGCCCCCTGGTCGTTGTCATCCGCAGAGACAATAGGAATCCATGGATCCTTTCCTTACCTCACACGCTTTCCGAAGCTACTTTTCTTGCAGATCATGCAAGCCAACTCTAACATAATATATATATATATATACATATATTATTGTAAAAGAAAATCTATATCATGCAAGGGATGGCGTACTAGATCGGATAAATTAATAATTTTCCTACTACTATCGTCTCTCACCAAAATGCACGTTTTTCTCCTTAATTTTCTCGCGACCAATTTCAGTTTTCAGTTCTCAGTTACAGCAAGGAAAAAAAATAGAAATAAAACATGCAGGGCAGGCATGCACACACCTGTCCTTTTTCTTACACGACAACTAAATCAAACCAATCAAGAAACAAGAACAAGTAGGTCAAGCGGTAGAAGCAAATCCAAGAGGGTTTAGTCTCTACTTTCGATAAATTGCAGGTAAGTAGCAGAGGGAGTATAAATATATATCTACCTCGTGATATACGACCAACTATACAAAGTTAGTTGGCAAAATAATAACGCAGTCGCAGCTAACAAATTCCAAGCTCCATCTCTCCCAGTCAGAGACGCACGCTAGTTCGATCAGATCGATACATGGCAGTAACATCTGGCTTGACCTGCATAAATTAATCAGCAAATCTCCCAAAGCCCTGCCCAAAAAATAACGGGGGTGTGGGCGGGATGAGTTGCGCTCTTCTTCCCAATTCGTCCATCTCCGTGGATCTGGTACGTTTTCTCTCAGCAAGCAGCGGGTGAGTGGGTGAAGGACCCCAAGAAAGGAGCTTTCCGAGCGACGGCGATGGTCGACGACGCGTCGTTCGATTCCCCCACTTTGCGGATTCCGTTCATCTTCTCGCAGGAAGGGCACAAGGACAGCGTTGGCGCACCAGAGATCTGCATGTACGCCGGAGCCGAAAGCCCGAGGGCCCGCAGTTGTTGCACCTCCTTCTGCAGCCGTCGGTTCTCGTTCGTTAGCGATTCGCAGCATTTCTTCAGATACTCGCAGTCTATTTCTGTTTGCTTCAGCTTTGTCCTGCAAAATTAACACGCACGCACATGTACATATAATTCATCCTAGGTGGTTAGTAAGTAATTTAATTATCATCACAAATTCAAATATATATATATATCTTCATGAAATTAATTAATTGTTACGAAAACAAAACGCCCACATACCTTGCTCTCCTGTTCTGAAACCACACCTCCACCTGCCGTGGTCGTAGATTCAATTGCTTTGCCAACGCCATCTTTTGCTTCTGATCAACACGCGTATATACAAATACATATATATATCAAAAAATAATATACACATACGAATACATACATACATATATATATATATATATATATATTCAAGTAATAAATCCAGTTGGTGTAGTTGATTAAATCTCAAGTATATAATACATGTGTTTACCGGATTGAGAGTGGTGTGCTCTGTGAATCTCTCCTCCAGAAGCGCGGACTGCTCCTTCGTCAGCCTCAGCTTCTTCTTCGCACTGGCCTCTTCGTCCTCGTCGCTAGCCCTCGACGACATCGCGCGCTCCGCGTCGGCGTCCTTCCTCCTGACGCTGGCGGAGGGGAAGTTGTTGGAAAGGGACGATGCCATGCTCTGAGGCGACGAGGGGTGCCCGTTCCTCTGCTCTTCACCGCCCGCCGGCTTCACGGCTTCCACAAGGAATTGGTGGCGTCCAAGCGTGAGAGACGTCTCCGTCGAGTCGGACCGATGGAGAGAGGAGCTGCCTTTCCGGTCATCATTGCGTGGCTTGGACGCGCCGTTCCGACGGGAGGCGTCCGACCAGCCCCTCCCACGTCCTAGTCCCAGAACCAGACCAGTATCCACCGAACGCGCATCTTCGCAACCTATCTCCATGGATCAATTTTCTCAATCGATCTATCTCCACAGCTCTATACCGATCTGTGGTTTGCTTGGAGGCAAAGTAGAGCTTGGGAAGAGGGAGAGAGAGAAAGGCATGTATGAGTGGGGCGAGGAAGTCGTCCGACACCAAATCAGACTTTTTATATTGTGTTGTCTCACATATTCGGTAAGCTTAGTTGACTTCGGAACCCCCGAGAATGATATCTGTAACAGCAGCACCGGCAGCTGAAACAGTAATAATAATAATCGTAATCTATATCCAAGATTCAATTTTAAGGTTTAATTCCGTTATTTTTTTAAAAAAATATTCCGCTTCAATTTAAAATATTAAAAATATGTATCATTTTGGGGCTAATCGAGAGCAACGTAAGTATAAAATCGAGAAGCCTAGAAGTAAAATGATGGAATTAATGATCTTTTATAAATGATAATAACCTTGCGTTATTAATTAATTACGAGTGGTATTTCTACCGTTCGTTCTGCTTCGCCTTTTCTTCGTTCTTCATTTGTTTCTGTCATCCTTGGGATGATAATGATCTTTCATGGACTAGGACATGAATTACAAAATAACGAAGGAAGTCCACTTAGGATTTATTTGTTTTCGTTTTAATTTTAATTTTATATAAAAATTTTAAAATTATTATTAATATATAAATTTTAACATGTAAATTTTTATCATCTTAATTATCTTACTGTTCTAATTATTTTACTAATTTTAATTTTTCTCTATTCAATTTTCAAAATTAAGTGAAGTTCTTCCCCAAACAAGTTCTTAGGTTTATAATACTATAATACGCACAACAGTGTAAACTTTGACCGAAATCTAGAGTACCTGTGCTTTTTGAAATAATAAGAAAAAAAAAAAAATTTAACTATTATTTTTTATAATTTTATAATTTTTTCAAAATTACAAAGTCGTTATACAGTGACACATCATTCACGGCATGTCAACATTCGTAAACGCCTCTAATATATATCTGCACAGTAGAAATGTTCGTCTCTCTCCCTTACACGCCATGGTTACGCGGCACTGTCGGCTTTTGGTGTCCTACCTCATCGACCTTTTGCTTTACACATGGGCTGGGCGCCGAACTGGTGAAACAAGATGTAATGCCCCCGGCTTTTGAGTTGTTGTTTTCCTTGCAATCTGCAAGCCGACCGATCGACCAGATCATGCGAGTGGTCCACAAACTTTGCCGACGGGAGGCCGGGCGGCCGGCCTGCTCGTTACATGCGCGCGCACGCATCGACGTATTTGCCTCTGACTTGATTTCTATGCAATACCTTTAAAGATGCTTGCTAATTAATAATCATACAACTTTGTTTTCCCTTTCTCTATCAGTGATCTATTACAATCATTCAATCAGCAAATACTTTTATGACATCCATCCATCAGCGTCGTCCGTGTTCAAATATTACGGTGATTTATTGCACGTGGGTTTTGTTTCTCTTGAAAAAAATAGTTTTATATAATAATAAAAAAAGAGTAGAATTGAAATTTTTACCAATTATGAGTTTTTGTCATTAATTAATTAGCATATGTTATTAAAACTAATTCACACGGACGTTAAATAAAATATTATAATGAAAAACTTACAAACGTAATGGTATATTTAAAATAATAATTTTACATTAAAAAAAAGTAAAATTAAGAGACTTTTATTACTTGTAAGTTTCTTCTCACTAATTAATTAATTTTAAAATAAAATTTATAATTTCCTGCACGGAAAGTAAATTAATTATATTCATGGTTGGGGCGGTGCATGCATCGGACTTGGTTTGTGGGATGCATCAGGAAGTGAGTGTGGACACAGAGTGGCTTAGGTTGAAGGGTAACTTCCGATCCGTGACATCCCATGATCCTGCTTAATCGTTTGTTTTTTTTCTTGCAGTTTCGTCAAAGCGTTCGGTCAATCGAAGCAAGATCGACGAAGTCGGTTTCCCTTGTTGAGGTATTTTTGTCAGGTTAAATTTTACGATTTACGATAAAAAAATAATAATAATAATATTTTAATTATATAAATAATAAAATAATATAAAAATTATTTGATAAATATATTATAAAATATTATAGTATATAATGAAAAACATAGTTATATAATGTTAAATACAGTGACAAATATAACCCCTAGGATGCAATTAAAAATACGTGTCGGACTTTTTTTATATTTTTATTTAAAGTAACACGTGTCGGACTTTGATCGCAAGAAATAGTGGATTCGTTCACCGAGTCGCAGGCTGCATTGTACTCCGAGTACTCGTCCTATTTATTTATTCGTCTTGACGGTAATATTTTAAGTATTAAATTCAACGTACAATCCATTCAATAATTAAAATATTATTTTATTTTGAAGAATTGGAAAAAGAAAATCTCGTACATAAAGTAGATCGGTAGGTGGCTAGAGAAAGTCACAGGATTATGCCACAAGCTTCAATTCTTGAATCAAATGCTTGTTTATGGTTTGGGGGAATCGGTGACTCTTTCTTACAAATGCCGGTCCAATAAAAAAGTTGGAGATCCCAGTGGGTTGAGTGACGGAAGAGAAGAATATCAACACAAAAACAACATCAATCCTTGGTGATACTTATAAAAAAGTAATTTTTTAAATATTAATTTAGTGACTAATTAAAAATACATCAAAATTAATTTTCATCGTCTCTTTTCTTTCTCTCTTCGACTTCTTTATCTACATCTTCAATTTTAAATTGGGATATCAAAATAACTCATTTCTATAGAAATAACAAAAATTTAAAACAATAATTTAAATTTACACGTGAAGAATTAATTTTTTATAAGTACTAATAACTGAGAATTGAGATTCCAACCAATATATATGTATTAATATATACATACACATACAGAGAGAGATATGTATTATAAGAGAGTACGAGTTCTATAAATGCCTATAGAATTTGGTTCTGTAAATGTTCGTCGATCTTACGATCAATAAGTGAAATTTATGTGATTTAAAAGTTACTCTCTCTTTTACAAGTGAAATTTAAAAATACATTCTCTCCCTTCACTTAAAAGACGTATACACACTCTCTCATTTAACTTTAAAATTTCACCAACATGCGTATATTTTGAATCATTATGTTAATTAACTTATAAATTTTAATTAATTATTTATTGATTACAAATACGATGATTAAAGTTTTTTAAGTACTTAATTAACATATGCGTTAATTTATTGTTTTAATATGTTAGAGTAAGTGATTAATAAATTATTTAAATCAATGGCTTAAATTTTTGATGAAGTGATAAAATATTTGTGTGATTTTGTATTTTATATTTTTAATTAATTTATTTAATTATTAAATCTGTCTTCAATTTATTTGTGAAATATTCTTATAATGTGTAAAATCCTTAATGAAAATATTAAGGTGGATTTGATTTTTAATTAATTAATTTTGAATTAAAAAATATTTTGATTAAATATTAAGTCATAAATTTAAGTAAAATAAAGTATTTAACATTTTCACGTTCTCTTCGATCGATTATTTTCCACGTGTCGTTGTGTTTAATTTCAATGAAGTATAATAAAGTATTTAAGATTTTCAAATAAATGATTTAATTTTTTAAGATTAGGTATTTAACATTTTAACATTATTAAAAATATTTGAAAAGAAAGACTTTACTTTATAGGAAACCGTAAAGTAAATTTACTTTACAACTTAACTTTAAAATGCATGCGCCTAACTTAAAAAGTCACGTGTTAATGTTAAAATGCCAATCTTTTAATACAATCATCCAGTCTTTTAATACAAAGCGCTGATTCTTTCATTACGTGTGAACTTAAAATTTCATGTGACATTCTACATTTCACTAACTATATTCATATCTAATACTTATTTAACTAACTATACTCATTCAAATATCAAGCTAAAGTATTCTAAATATTAAATATACTTAATCCACTAACTTAAAACACTTAACCAGAATCGAATATTCAAGTGTTAAATAATTTAACATTAAGTTCAATATTTTCAGTTATGTTCAATTAATAACTAAATAGATAATTAGAAAATATAATTATGACTTTTAAATTACCATCAAATTATGATTAAACATTAATTAAATTATATCCTACAATCTTTCAAGCATATGTGACAGAAACTTGAAAGACCGGTGTTTAAGTTTAAGTTCACAAGCTATATCCTACATTCTTCCATCACGTGAAAGTTTAAGTTCACATGTGATGAAAGATTTTGTGTTTTGTGTTAAAAAATCGGATGATTGTATTAAAAAATCGACGTTTTAATATGAACACATGATTTTTTAAGTCAGACATGTGCATTTTAAAGTGCACATATGACCAGTGTAGGCGTTTTAACTAAAAAACTGTAACTTTAAGCATAAAAGATCAGTGTTTTAGCAAGACACGTAAAATTTAATTTTTAAGTTGTGAATAGTACTTAAGCGTTTTAAGGGTATAACTTTGGATATCCTTTGGATATTTATGTTAAAAGACCTGAGACTATATAAATGGATTTAACGGTTGAGTGGGGGGTGATAAGTAGTTTTAACGCCTAGAAGGGAGTTGGTGAACCAACTACAGTGTGCGTACCCGAAACCCAGACTCAATTGAGTGGGGGTGATAACAAGTTTAACCGCCCGGGAGGGAGCTGGGGAATTGGCAGCCGGGGGGGCATGTACCAGCTTGCAGGTCAATTGCTGTGTGCTTACTCGGAATCCAGACTCGGCTGAGTGGGGGGTGATAACGAGTTTTACCCTATCGCTGACTGTAACACTATGAACTTTACTTTATGTCTAGCGGTAACGTTACGAGCTTTACTTTACAGTCAATCGTAACATTACAAACTTTTACTCTACGGCTAGCGGAAGTGGAAATATTGGCACTTTTGTCGAAAAATGCCAAGTTCTGGTAGAAGTTTTGCCTGGGCAACAACTATCGTTGAACCGGGGGAGAGCTGGGGAATCAACAGCCGGGGATGTGTACCGGATTTCAAGCCAGCTACGGCATGTTTTACCCAGCAGCTAGATCAGTGCTGAGTATGGGGATCACCAAATTTCATTCGTCGATCTCGATCGACGGTGACCTACAACCGCGTCTGTAGAGTTTGCATCCCCTAAATAATTTAGCATTAAGTTCGTAACATAATGCATGATGGAATGTCATATGAAATTTTAAGTTCACATGTGATGAAAGAATCAACATTTTGTGTTAAAAAACTAGACGATAATGTTAGGTTCGTTGCCGACTGACCTGTCGGCTGGCAGTTGTGTCTTTGCCTCAAATCCATTGTGAAAGGACGAAGGGGACTCCCTCTTGCCTGAGGGAGAGCCAAGGAACCAGTAGTCGAGGATGTGTATTGGCTTTCGAGTCGGTTGTCATGTGTTTTACCTGATAGCCAGATTTGTGCTGGGTATGAGAGTCACCAAATTTCACCCGTCGATGAGATCAACAGTGACCTACAACTACACCTGTAGAGTCCACATCCCCTAATAATTTAGCATTAAGTTCATAACATAACGGTAGAATGTCGTTTATGTCTTTATGTCACTCTTTATAACAAACAAAGTTACATGTTATTAATTCTCCACTGCCTTTCAATTTTCTGAACCAACTTCTTCTAATAGCAAAATCTTTCTTCATTGCATATACATTATAAAAATTATATGCATCATCCTCAAAAGAAAATTTCATAGCATGGTGTGGACTTCCTTCTCCTTTTCCAATAAGATGGCTAGGCAAACCTTTCATTCTAATATTGAACTCTAAGTCATCAAGTCCTTACATTTTAAAATAATCCTGTCGAAACCATTATACTTGCTATTATTTACACGAATCAGATATTAATTAAAATGGTTGATGTTTGGTCATGTACATGTTTTATTCATATGAATCAAGTGCATGTTATATTAAAAATATTTTAGACATGTCACAGTTTGGTCATGTTTATCATCCATTAGCTTTTGAAAATTCGAATGGTTAATTTTTTAATTAAAAGTGTGGTTTCGTTCTACCCATAAATTTGCTGTTCAACATATACATTTCAGATTAAACATATTTTACTTTGTAACATGTACTGAAATATTTAAGGTAATTAATAATTTGTTAGTCTAACATTTTTCTCTCAATAAATGTTGCAACTTCGATCTAACCTTTTTCGCCTAATAAATGTTATTTCATATTAAATGAAAGTATAATTAATGTACTTAAAAATCAACTTCAAATAACATGAAAACACACCTGTAAGTCGTCGATAGATCTAACACTAAGTTGCGTAGTTTCATGTTCTATTCGACGATTAAAGAAGAGGAATCGATGGGAAGACAATTGTGAAGAAGAATTGCAGGTGAAATGTAATTTTCTTTTTGTGTTAAAATAAAAGGATTACTTTGGAAAGATGAATCGCAAGTATTTTACGTCGATGACAATAGCGGGAGTTTTTTTTTTCACTCACTCACTCTCATTTTCCCGTCACTCATCTTTACCGTCCATTATTCATCTAATGGTCACATGTAGAAATGACTTCTGTAGGTGACGTGTCATTTTTCCCGTATTATAATTATTATAGTTTTTCTCGTAATAATGATAATAAATGGCTATATATATATATATATATATGTATGTATGTATGTATGCATATGTATATGTATATATATAATTTTGTAAATATCATAACGCAGCGCTAGCTGTATATTAGTCCAACAGCGTACTGCGTACACTACTGTCATCGTATAGGTGGCGGGCGAGTACGAACGTAGACCGGAGGAGGCGGCGGTGGCGGCGGCTGCTGCCGTACGCAAGTGCGTAGGGGATGGGTCGCAGGAATGGGGGACACAACGTGGGGCCGTCAATGATTTGGTGTGACCGCCACGATCCATATATACGAAGCTCGGAAGCTGCAAGGAAGTTGCCAATCATGGACGGAGCATATGGTCCGCGTGGGAGGGACAAGGACATGCGGATCGGCGACCAGTGTCGTGACCGTTTACCCATTCATATTTCCTTCAGATAAATACCACCATCGATCCAGATAAATACAACCCTGATACGATGGCATCGAGCAGCTTTTTCCAGAGTTTAAAAAAACAAAAATTTAAAATTAATTTCATCAACAAAATTATAATTATATAATAATTTAAATAATAAAAATTTATAAACTATAATATATACAATAATAATAATTTTGATAAACGATGCCGATTAATACGTGTCATCCTTCTTTCCGCACATGTCTACTTTGAGAAACCTTTATCCCTCTTTTCTTACGCGCCCGATACTTTTTTTTAAAAAAAAGTCCGACCGATTCAAGACTCAATCTTCTGCTTTTTCGGTGATGAAATTTTCTTCTCGTCATTCCGATATACAAAGTTTTCTACTTTGGCAAGTCGTTTTTTAGGTTTACAAGACCGTCTGATCAGATATTTGATTAAAAGGGACGAAAGGAAAAGTTTCGATTCATTTTGCCGACAAAAGATCGAGTACGATATCCTGCGAAATCTATTTGATTACATATGCATGATTTCGTGGGGCTGCATTAATATTCAAGTTCAGGTTTCATACATGCACCTGACCACCATTATATTCGTGGGTGTAGAAAGATACATATATACATAAAGCTTTTATGCTTACTGTCGTACGTTCATACATGTTGATTGATCGATCGACCGACGTGGAAGTCGATCGTGCCGTCCGATCATGTATCCTCCAATTCATCCCCTTGTGGGTTGGTGGCGGTGGCGCCATTTCTCCGCCCCAGGTCGGAACTTTTCTTCGTCGTCCAAAGTCCACAACGATGCAAAGCTGGACAGCGATCGAATCATCATCCGCTGGATCACACTAAATGGAATACCATACCATACCATATATAGCTTTTAATTACCTGGTCAACAGCGTATCCAAGTACGTGATTAACTTGTGATCGATGACGGTGATGATGATAATGTTGGATTGGATGTTGGTGTGCGAGTGCAGCAGCTGGCGCCGATATTTGATCGCAGAGATCGATCAGTACTGGAAGAGATGGAGGAAGAGATCTCCAGCTGAATGCCAACGTGCGTACCCACTCACCTTAATTGCACGGCAACCTTTTTTAATTACTCCGCTGGTATTCGTATTTAAAAAAGTTTTTTTAATAAATAAATCTAATTTCGAAAAAAGAGAGGAGTGATTTATTAGTTACTGTTCATGTAAATTATAATTTGAAGTATATTAATTGCAACGTGTTGGTAGTCTTATTTAGTATTAGCAGGTAATAAAATATTATGGAAATGGCATGACAGTAAATTTTAGTGGAAAATTCTATATCTACTGTTTTGGGAGTGGGTGAAGTACGATTAATGCGATGACTTCCCTTCCCGTGGTCCTTGGACGTACATCAACCTTTAAGGAGAAAGGTAGGGCATCCGTCTTAGGGTGAAGAAGGAGGTGATTTTGTTCCATGCCCTCCTACAGCTGGTTGAGTTTGTCTGTAATAATACCTACCATCCAGATGGTGCCATACGACACACTATATGGGAGAAAATGTGGGTTTTTTTATCTATTGGGATGATATGAGTGAAAGAAAGATCTTAAGCTCAAAGGTAGTACAGGAAATATTGGACAATGTCCATTTGATAAATGATTAATTCTGTGTTGCCTAAAGTCGACAAAAGAGTTATGCAAATAGTATAATTAATGTGTCCTTTTGAGTTTCAAGTCGGGGACGTGGTATTTCTCAAACCATCACCTTCAAGAGGCACAATTAGGTTTGGGATGCGAGGAACCTCAATCTTTGCTATATTGGACTATTTGAAATAACTGCTACAGTAAGTCTAGTGGCCTATGTGTTGGATCTATTAGTTGCCTATGCTAAAATAATGTATTTCATATTTGGATGCTGCAAGAGTACTTACAAGATCCTTTACATGTGGTGGCAAGCGAGATAGTGCATGCCTCTTCATAGAAACATGGCCTACGAGGAATGCGTACCCAATGCACATTATTGATTCAAAGGTACAAAATTTAAGGCGGCACATTATTCCGTATGTTAAGATTTAGTAGAAAAATCACACCGATCATTTGCAAGGTAACTAGCTTGGGAATTGAAAGATCGAGGAAGTCCGCCAAAAGTACCCTCATCGATCTCTTTGAAGATCGATCAGCCCCAATAAGCTAGTGCTTTCTATAGCTTAATGATGACAGTAACATTTTGGTCAAGGACAAAACTTCTTTAGGGAGGTGATCAGATTGTAACATGTTAGGTAAGCAGGTAATATGATATTATGGAAATTGCATGGCGGTAAATTTTCGTCTCCAATTTTGGGAGTGGGTACATGAAGTATGATTAGCCTCAACAAATGGGTGGTGAGGTGTGAGTTGGGATGCGCCCTGTGCTTAACCTTCAAGAGC
>JAMKPZ010004187.1:0-14019 GCA_024699675.1 Amphibolis antarctica
GTTTTGGGTGATCCCGGGATGGAAACCTTGCATACGTTTTGGTTTAATCTCGTGATTTGCGTGAGTGATTGATTAATGGAGAGATTTATATGATTAAGTGATTAAATCTCACTGTATCTCGACATTCTCATTTGAATGTTTCACCCAAGTGTTAACTGGTAGTCGTGGCTGATGGGCCGATAGTCGAGTGAGAGATATCGATATGTAGTAGGAGCGTAGCCCATGGTTCGGGGGAAAAGGCCATTACGAGTAGCTAGGATTTTGTGCCGGCTTATGACCCGAAGGCCTTGTACTTCGCCTCGAAACTCGACCTCAACCGAATGGGGACACGGTATTAAGCCTTACCCTACAGCCTTCGTAACCTTACAGACTTTACTTTACACCTGACTGTAAACTTTACTATTGACCGCCATGCTTAACAGTTACCGGCTACTGAGTAAATCAACCGGCCACCCACTAGCACGCCAGTATATCACCTAGTGGCCAGTTCCCCCAAACTCTTCCCCAGTGAAGCTCCACTACACTAGTGTTGACGCCTATGTTCAAAATCTATCGGGCTACCGAGTAAATCAGCTGGCCACCCACCGCCACCTCGGTAAAATATCCCAGTGGCCGATTCACAACTCTTCCCCGACCAGGAAGATCCCCTTGCACTCCAAACAAAGGACCACATGAAAAAACATGGTTGTTGGCTCATGATTAGCTGGCAGCCAACATGCAGATACACATTAACATGCCCATAGCCGCCAGAGGAGAGAAAACGGCCGACCACACGGAACTTCTACTAATACAAGGCATCTAAGGGTGAAAGTACCATTCTCCAGATGGGGGAGGCAAGGTAAATGTTGTGAGGTTATGATGGCTATAGGCAAAGCTCAGTTCAACTTCCAGGGTAAAGTACATGGTCGTCAGGTCATTAGCCGGTGCACGATCCCAGCTATCGGCCACGGCCTATTCCCCTAAACCACTAGCTATATTCCTAGTGCATCCTGACTATTCTGGCAGCCGGCCAACCTACCATGGCTATCGGTTAAATGCCACAATCAATCAATCATGTAGATCCCGCAATCAATCAATCACATAGATCACAGGATTAAACCAAAACGTACGCGAGGTTTCCACCTTGGGATCACCCAAAATGGAAGGTAATTCCCTATATAAACGGCCCTCTAGTCCATGCAGAGGGAGGGCTTTTTCTGACGTTCTGAAGGAGTGATTTTGGTGGAGAGCTACTCAGAGCACCGATGTCCTATTGCCGCACCGGAGCAAGGACTTCCGACCATCGTCGGCGTCTCTTTGCAGGTAAGCCCCCTTCTCCCTTGCCATTATGCTTCTTATTTAGCCTCTTTTGTTTGAACCCGAACTGTACTGGAGCTTCCCCACGCAAAGGGAAAGGTCGGAGGATATGCTCAGGTATCATTCCTTTGGATACGCTTCCATAGGTACCAGCAGCCTCCCTCCCCATCAGGTAAATCCACCCGGTATGATCAAGATTAGTCCGGTAACAATTCATTCGATGGGATTTTATATGGAAACCCATGTTTTCTTACATGTTTTTACGAGCATATTGTCGGGTTTCTTTATCCCTTTTCTTTGATACGTCTAGCAACCGTCAAACGTGTCGTCTCCGCTTACAGACGACCATCTCCCCGAAGGTGTTTGCCTCTCCCATCTTCCTAGACAAGGTGCAGAAATCTCTACACCTGGAAGTGGAGGTGGCATACCGGGTGAATATCTGACCTTGAACCCGAATGTCTGATAGGTAGACTGGCAGACCCATCAGACCTCTGGCTTTTTAGCCAGAAGTCCATAGTGCTAGCTACCACATCTATGTTTGCGTTTTTACCTATTTCACGCTTATCTCACTAGGAGAGGCAAAGCTGCCCTCCCAAAGCCCCGGAAAGGCTTTCGAGATGAGGTCATCGGCATGCATCCTTGCCAATGCTGGCCGTCTAGGTGTATGAGTATGTACACCCTAATGATTCCCCTTTACTAGGAGGAGCAAAGCTGCCCTCTCGAAGCCCTAGAAAGGCTTCTGGGATGAGGCCATCGGCAAGCATCCTTATTGACGTCAGCCGTCCAGGTGTATAAGTATGTACACCCTAACGGTTCCCCTCTACCGGGAGGAGCAAAGTTGCCCACCCGATGCCCCGAAAAGGCTTCTAGGATGAGGTCATCAGCATGCAACCTTGCCAACGCCAGCCATCCAGGTGTACAAGTATGTACACCCCAATGGTTCCTCTTTACCGGGTGGAGCAAAGCTGCCCTCTCGATGCCCTAGAAAGGCTTCCGGGAAGAGGCCGTCAGCATGAGTCCTTACCGACCTTGGCCAAATTGGGTACATGAACTCTTGTACCCAATAGGAGAGGCGAAATGTCAGGTAGACGTCGATCCCCTTACCTGAGAGCGTCCACCATTCCAGCTGGCTAGCTCACCAAACCAACGGTCTATAATGGTGACCACCATGCCTTTCTCTCTCTCTTTTTCCTGCCGGATCCCCTGTGAATCCTTGCATTGGTTGATTTTCACTTTCTTTACCGTAAGGAATAAGATTATTCCTCCTGATGCCCTAAACAATCTTCCAAGATGAAGCCGTGTTTGGCTTGGCTAACTAATGTTGTATTCCATTTTTAGAGCCGAAGAGAGGCTAAGATTACCCGGGCTGTCTAGGGGTGCCTAACACCTTCCCCAATAGTACCTTGAGTCCCATATCCAGTTCTCCCATTTTTCACATAATTTTACACCATTTCTGCAGTTTTTACCATTTGATGGTAGAAGAATACTTCCCCATCCAACTTTCCTTGTTTTCTATGCAAAAATAAGTTGGTGACTCCATTTAATGAGCCATCACCCCACGTGGCGATGTGCTCCCACAATCACCTTTCAATTCTTTATACCTCGGCCCATCCACCAGCTCTGTTGGTAGAACCCATGGGCTTCTAGGTGATAGCCAGATGAAAAAGAGGGTTCATTTACGTTATTTACTCTATGCCTGACTATAATGTTATGGGCTTTCCTCCACAACCCACCATAACATTACGGACTTCACCTTATGCCTTGCCTGGAAATAGTACTTCCATCTTGGAAAGCCTTATATTCACGAAACTTCCGTCTAGCCGATGCACGTGTTGTAGAGAATCGCCAAGTGGTAGTGGGAGTTCCGTCTTGGGCATAGAACTACCGACTGTTCTTCTCTCCTTTGGTGGGCAGTGGGCGGGCTATCGGGTACCTACAAGTTGGCTAGTGGCTACCTGTGAGCCGACTGCCATGCTCTTCCGCCAAGTCCTTCGCAAGGGGCGAAAAGGAATCTTCCTTGCCTAGGGAAGAGTTGGGGAACCGGCCGCCAGGGTGGTATATCGGCGTACCGATGGGGTGCCAAGTGATTTACCCAGCACCCGATAAGTGTTTAGCGTGGGGGTCAATACGTAGCCAACCTACAGGTACCTGGTAGCACGTCTGCCACCCATCGAAGGAGAGAAGAATGGCCGGTAGTTCCATGCCCAATATGGAACCCCCACTACCACTCAGCAATTCTCTACAACAAGTGCATCGGCCAAATGGAACTTTCGTGAATAAAAGGCTTTCCGAGACGGAAGTACTATTTCTAAGAATAGCAAAGTAAAGTCTGTAAGGTCATGATGGCCGTAGGGTAAAGTTTAGTACCACGTCACCACTCAATCGAGACTAAGTTCTGTGGCCAAGAACAAGGCCGACATATTTTCCATGGCCGCCGGCTAACAACTAGGGGAATAATTTAAATAATAATGTCAGGATACGGTGAGATTTAATTTCTTAAATCTCGCAATTAATCAATCATGTAGATCACAGGATTAAATTGAAATGTACAGAGGGTTTCCATCCCGGGATCACCCAAAATGGAAGGTAATTCCCAATATAAAGGGGCCCTCCATTCCATGCAAGAAGGAGGCTTTTCGACGTCTTGAAGGAGGGCTTTTGGAGGAGAGCTACTCGGAGTGCATGCGTTTTCCACTGATGTCCTGTTCCCAAACCCGCTGAAGGATGAAGCATTGCTGGGTGCGCCGACCGGAGCAAGACCTTCCGACGATCGACGGTGTTTCCTTGTAGGTAAGCCCCTTATCCCTTGTCGTCATGCCTTTCACTTAGCCCCGTATGTCCCATAACCCTGGCTGGATTGGACCTTCTCCATGCAAGGGGAAAGGTCGAAGGACATGCCCGAGTCTCATTCCTTCGGATACGCTTCTGAAGGTACCGGCATCCTTCCTCCCCGTCGGGTAAATCCACCTGGTGTGGGTTGAGATTAGTCTAATCATAGTTCATCTATCAGGTTTTCATACGGAAACCTGTGTTTTCTTATGAGTTTTAAGTTCATATTGTAGGATTTTCCGTACCTCTCTTTGAAATCTCAAGCCACGTAAGACAAGTCATCTCTACTTATAGAAGACCGTCTCCTCGAAGGTTTCTACCTCTCCTATCTTTCGGGACTGGGTGCAGAAGTCCTTGCACCAAGAAGTCAAGGCGACATCAACCCTATACATCCGGCCTCATACCCAGATGACTGGTAGGTAGATGGGTAGACCAACCAGACTTCTAACTCTTCAGCCAGAGGCCCAAAGCGGTGGCTACCACGTCCATATTCATATTTCACTTGCTTCTCGCTTGTCTTTTCTAGGAGGAGCAAAGCTGCCCTCTCGATGCCTCAAAAAGTCTTCTGGGATGAGACCATCGACATGCAACCTTCCTGATGCTACTGTGCCGAGTGTATGAGTATGTACACCCGCATGGTTCCCCTTTACCGAGAGGAGCAAAGCTATCCTCCCGATGCCCTAGAAAGTCTTGTAGATTGAGGCTATCGGCATGCATCCTTGCCGATGTAGTCATACCAGGTGTACAAGTATGTACACCCACACGATTCCAGTTTTCCGAGAGGAGCAAAGCTGCCCTCCCAATGCCTTAGAAAGTTTTCCGGGATGAGGCCATTGATAAGCATCCTTGCCGATGTTTCCATGCCAGGTGTATGAGTATGTACACCCACACGGTTTCCCTTTACCGTGAGGAGCAAAGCTACTCTCCTGATGCCTTGGAAAGCCTTCCAGGATGAGGCCGTTGACATGCATCCTTGTCGACGCTGCCATACTAGGTGTATGAGTATGTACACCCGCATGATTTCCCTTTACCGAGAGTGGCAAAGTTGCTCACCCGATGCCCTAGAAAGCCTTCCAGGATGAGGCTGTCGGCATGCGTCCCCATTGACACTGCCACGTCGAGTGTCTGAGTATCTACACCCACACAATTTCCCTTTACCGGGACGGGTAAAGCTGCCCTCCTGATGCCCGGGAAAGCCTTTCGAGATGAGGCTATCGGCATGTATCCTTACCGATGCCGCCATGTCGAGTTTATGATTATGTACACCTGCACGGTTTCCCTTTATCGGGAGTAGCAAAGCTGCCCTTGTGATGCCATGGAAAGCCTTCAGGGAAGAGGCCATCAACATGCATCCTTGCCGACGCCGCCATGTCAGTTGTATTAGTATATACACCTGCACGGTTACCCTTTTCTGAGAGAAACAAAGCTACCCCCCAATGCCTTGGAAAGTCTTCTGGGATGAGGCCGTCAGCATACATCTTTACTGATGCTGCCATGCTGGGTGTATGAGTACGTACACCCGCACGATTTCAATTTACCAGGAGGAGCAAAGCTGCTCTCCTGATGCCCTGGAAAGCCTTCCGGGATGAGGCCGTCGGCATGCATCCTTGCTAAAGCCACCATGCCGGGTGTATGAGTACATACACCTGCACAGTTTCCCTTTACCGGGAGGAGCAAAGCTACTCTCCCGATGATATGGAAAGCTTCCTGGATGAGGCCATTGGTGTGCGTCATTGTCGTTGCCACCATGCTAGGTGTATGAGTATGTACACCCGCACGATTTCCCTTTACCGGGAGGAGCAAAGCTACCCTCCCGATGCCCTAGAAAGCCTTCCAGGATGAGGCCATTAGTATGCATTCTTGCTGATGCCACTGTGCCAAGTGTATGAGTATGTGCACTCGCACAATTTCCCTTTACCAGGTGGAGCAAAGTTTCCCTCCCGGTGCCCTAGAAAGTCTTCTGGGATGAGGTCATTGACATGTATCTTTGTCGACGCCGCCATGTCGGGTTTATGAGTATGTACCCCCACATAGTTTCCCATTATCGAGAGGGGTAAGGATGCCCTCCCGATGCCCTAGAGAGCCTTCCAGGATGAGGCCGTCAACATTTGTCCTTGCCGATCTCAACCGACTTGGGTGCGTGAATCCTTGTCCCTAGTGGGAGAGGCGGCATGTTAGGTGGACGTCGGTCCACATACCCAACCGTATAGCGTGCCAACCTGCTAGCTCACCAAACCTCTGGCTTTTCAGCCAACAGTTTGGAATGGTGACCGGCATGCCTTTTTACCACTCCCCTTTTCTCACCGAATTTTGCGTGAATCCTCGCACTAGCGAGTTCTCACATACTTTACTGGAGGGAAGAAGACTATTCCTCCCGATGCCCTGGTCAATCCTCCAGGATGAGGCCGTTAGCACGAATCCTTGCCAACTTAGGCCAGGCTGACTAGTATCGTGTTCCCTTTTTAGAGTTGGAGAGAGGTCGAGATTACCCAAGCTCTTTGGAGGTGCCTAACACCTTCCCCAATAGTACCTTAAGTCTCGTATCCAATTTCTCTCATTTTTGTAAAAGTCTTTAGGTTTGATGCCATTTTACGATATTGTTTCGTATTTCCGCATTTTTATCACCTTGATGGTGGAAGTATCTTTCCCCATCTGGTTTCTCTCATTTCTTTCTTTCTTTTTAAGTTCAAAGTCTAATGGATTAACACAACACTTGTTAAATTAAACCATTTTAGAGAATTTAAGCTTCCCTTTTTCTATTAAACATACCTGGCACAATCATATATATTAAATGATTGCAGTTCAGAATTTTTTATCTTCGTCATTAAGTTCACTTAATTGTAATTATCTTTAACCTCATTTGAATTATGAAATAACCCTTTTAAATTCATTCAAATGATTAACCTTGTTTAATTTCAATAAACCTTTCGTTTAAAAATTTTCATTTTCAGTAGACAGAGTCGTATTTAGTTCAGAGGAGAATAACCCTCGCATAAATCCGTGGGTAAACTAGATAACCCTTAGACTTATCCGTGGCTTATCCCCACAGTTTTTACTTTTCCTCTTTTTCTTTTTGTTCTCAGTTTGGTTCGAGGGTAAATAGGATAACCCTTGAACTTACTCCGTGGCTAGACTAGATAACCCACAGACTTACCCGTGGCTTATCCCCACAGTGTTTTTTTCGTCTTGTTTTATTTGGTTCAAGGGTAAACAGGATAACCCTCGACCTTACTCCGTGGGTAAACCAGATAACCCATGAAGCAGCTACTGCTATAATATTTTAACATTATGACCTAGTCTGAGGGTAAACAAGATTACCCTCGAACTTACTGTGTGTGTAAACTAGATAACCCATGAAGCAACTCAAAGTAAAATGCAATAGCAGTTTGAACTAAACTCTTTTCAAAAACATTATGTTCTTATAATTATATTCTTTTCTTTTGGTTTTTGTATATTAATATATTTATATGTTTATATATATGTATTTTTATATATATATGTATATATATATTATTTTATTTTTTTATATTGCTTCACTCTCCTTCTAATGCTATGAATCTACCTCTCTCCTCTCTGAAAATTTTAGAAAATGTTTTAATCTTTGACCATTAACTTTAAAATTTTCATGACTTTGCGGATCTTCCAAATCAACTGCTCCATAAGGATAAACATATTTAACAACAAATGGACCAGTCCATCTAGATTTCAATTTTCCTAGAAAAGAGTGTAGTCGTGGATTATATAATAAAACTTCTTGCCCTTTTTCAAATATTCTATGTAGAATTCTTTTATCATGCCATGTTTTCATCCTTTCTTTAGCTATTTTTGAACTTTCATAGGCCATGTTTCTTAATTCCTCTAATTCTACTAATTGCACTTATCTATTACTACCTGCTGTTTTTATACTTAAGTTTAGTTGCTTAAGTGCCCATAATGTTTTATGTTCTAATTCCACAGGTAAATGACAAGCCTTGCCATATACTAATTTATATGGAGTTGTTCCTAATATTGTTTTATAAGCTGTTCTATATGCCCAAAGAGAATCAACTAGCTTATTAGACTAGTCTCTCCTAGTGGTGTTTACTACTTTTTCTAAGATTCCTTTAATTTGCTTGTTAGCACTTTCAACTTGTCCACTGGTAACATAAATGAGTTTTCAGCCACACACTCCATATCTTTTCAATAACTTTTCAAAGTTTTGTTACAGAAATGAGTTCCCCTATCACTGATAATTGCTCTTGGAATACCAAATTGAGACATTATATTGGATTTTAAAAATCTCATCACTATTATAGAGTCATTAGTTTTAGTAGGAATTGCCACTATCCACTTGGTTACATATTCTACTGCTAGAAGGATATAAACAAAACCATTTGAATTTGGAAAAGGTCCCATGAAATCTATACCCTAGACATCAAAAACCTCTACTTCTTGGATAGGATTTAATGGCATCATATTTCGTTTTGTAATTCTTCCTACTTTTTGGCATTGAGCACATTTTTTACAATATTCATATGCATCTTTAAATAATGTTAGCCAACATAGGCCACTATGAAGCACTTTTAAAGCAGTCTTTTTAGCTCTAAAATGTCCTCCAGTAGGTTGATCTTGACAAAATGACAACACTAATTGAGTTTTAGCTTCTGGGATACATCTTCTTACAATCTAGTCAGGGCATTACTTAAACAGGTAAGGATCATCCCAAAAGAAATATTTAACCCTCGAAAAGAACTTGTAGCCAAATAATTAACGATATCAACATACCATGGGTAGGGGTTTAGCATAAACAATTTCTCATCTATAAATGTATCATCTATTGGTGGATCAAGTAGGAATGAAGCATCTAATCATGACATATGTTTTGCCACAATGCTTTCACAACCTTTCTTATCCCTAATTTCCAAGTCAAACTCTTGCAATAGGAAAATCCATCTTATAAGCCTTGGTTTAGCATCCTTTTTAACTAACAAATACTTAAGTGCTGAGTGATCAGTGTAGATGATAGCGCGACTGCCTATTAGATATGACCTAAACTTTTCAAAGGCAAAAACCACTGCTAGAAATTCTTTTTCAGTTACAATGTAATTGATTTGTGTTTCATTCAATGTCTTACTAGCATAATATATTACCCTTGGTAGTTTGTCTAATTTTTGACCTAGAACTACACCTAATGCATAGTCTGATGCATCACACATTAATTCAAAAGGTTGAGACCAATCGGGTGCATAGACTATAGGTGAAGCGGTCAAGGCTTCCTTAAGAAAATTAAATGCTTTTGTGCATTCCTCATTAAATTCAAATTGTGCATCCTTAATTAATAATTGAGTTAAAGGTCAAGCAATTTTACTAAATTTTTTAATAAATCTTCTATAAAAACCAGCATGTCCTAAAAATGCTCGTATATCTTTAACTATTCTAGGAATAGGTAAATTAGATATTAATTCCACTTTTGCTTTGTCAACTTTTATGCCTTCAGTAAAAATAACATGTCCTAAAACTATTCCTCGTTTAACCATAAAATGGCATTTTTCCCAGTTTAACACTAACCTTTTCTATTCACATCTCTCTAGTAGTTTCTCTAACATTTTTCAAATGAGTCCCCATATATAGAAAAATCATCTATAAAATTAGTGAAGATGCCTGTCATACACCTTTGAAATGTAGCAGGTGCATTGCATAGCCCAAAAGGCATACGACTAAAGGAAAATATTCCAAAAGGACATGTAAATGTTGTTTCCTCTTGATCCTCAAGTGAAACAGGGATTTGATTATAACCTGAATAGCCATCTAGGAAACAATAATACTCATGCCTTGCCAACTTTTGTAACATTTGATCTATAAAAGGCAAAGGAAAGTGATCCTTCCAAGTTGCTGCATTCAGTCTTCTGTAATCTATACAAACTGTCCAACCAGTTTGAACTCTAGTTGGAACTAATTCCTTGTTGTCATTTTCTACAACTGTTATCCCAAATTTTTTTGGTACTACCTGAACTGGACTCACCCAAGAACTATCAAATATTGGATAAATTATGACATTGTCTAACCATTTCAGAATTTACTTTTTAACAACCACTTTAATATTCAGATTTAATCTTCTCAGTGGTTTCCTAATAGGTTTAATTTCAAATTTCAGATTAATCCTATGTTGGCAAATAGTTGAACTTATACTGTTTATGTCTGACATTTGCCATCCTATTCCTCCCTTATGCTTTCTCAACACTTTTAAAAGATTTTCTATTTGTATTGATGTTAAATCAAAAGCAATAATGACTGGTCGATTCTCATTGTTCTCCAAAAATGCATATTTTAAATTTTCTAAAGTGGTTTCAGCTCAAGCACTGGGTATTCTGAAGTTAATGATTCTTTATCTTTTTCAAATTGTTCTTCGTTTGCATCCATATTCTCAGTTTGCTTAGAGATTTCCTCTTTCAACATTTCTTCATTCAATATTACACATTTTTCAACATGATCTAATTCCTCTACATTTAAGTCCTCATCTACTTTAAAAGTCTTAGTTAGATTAACCTTAAAATGTTTAAATTGAAGCTCTTTAAAATTCTTCTTAACCCCACTGAAAATATTTAGTTCTAATTTTTGATCACCCCAAACTAATTCCATCCAACCATTTCTACAACTTATACAAGCATCAACTGTAGCTAAAAATGGTCTTCCCAAAATTATTATTGCTTCATCTTGAGTTATACTTGAAGCTTTTGTTTCCATTATAGTAAAATCAATAGGGTAGACAAACTCCATAACCCTTACCAAAATGTTTTCAACTTTTCCTAAAGGTATTCTTATGAATTTATCTGCTAGCTGAATCACTATTCTTATAGGTTTGATATTATTCAATTTTAACTTCTCATAAATAGAATTAGGCATGACATTAATTCCAGCTCCTAAGTCTATTAACACTGTATTAAAATAACAATCCCCTATATAGTAGGAAATAATAGGAGTTCTTGGATCATTTAATTTTTCAGATACAGGATTAATTAACATGGAGCTTACCTCTTTAGCTAAAAATGCCTTTTTTAAGATTTTCTTCCTTCTATTCTTGGTAAAAAGAGTTTTAAGATATTTGGAATAAGAAGGAACTTGTCTAATAATTTCCAATAATGGTATATTGACTTTAACTTGTTCAAATATTTTACTGATTTGTTCCATTTCTTGATCCTTAACATTTCGAATTGAGTGGGTGGAGGATGGAAGATGGAGAAGATGGAAAATGCTCTATAAATGCTGGATGAAGGAAGAAGAGGTGGGGTTTAGTTCCAAGGCTATGAGACTATTTTATAGATGGGAGGATTGGCAGTTTATGAGCTAGTAGTTAACAAGGGCAGGGTGCACGCTTGGACATGTGAGATCATCTCATGCAATCCACTACTTCAACCTGTCTGTCTATGTTCTTCATGGTTGAGCTACAGTTGAATTAATATTTAATTCTGCTTTGTTACGTAATTCTTAGAGTTACTTATCGAATTTCCCTATAAATACTTAAGAAATACCTTTCATGAAACACATCGTATTACAGGAGAAATAATTCATAACATTTAGATCTTAACTGTAATTGCAATTACTTTAATATCAATGAAATTCATTATATAGAACAAATAGGGTACAAGTTCGAGGGTAAACCAGTTTACCCTTACGTAAGTTCATGGGTAAACCCTTAACACTCATAGAATGGTCTGAGGGTAAACAAGATAACTCGCGGATAAGTCCGTGGGTAAACAACTTAACCCTCGGACTTGCATTTAAGCATAAATCATGAGTTTTTCTTTGTATATTAATCATTCTATTAGCAACGTAAAGAGTCAAATGTCAATCATTCATTCCTTTCTCAATAAGTAATAAACATAAACATAATTAATGACTCAAAACGTAATTCATGCATCATTAATGTGAATAATTATGCATACTACTCAAAAGTATAATTAACCTTGTAATCATCATAATTCAATGCAGAATGCAAATAAAACTCATTAAAACACATGAATTAATATTAATAAAATGCACACTTTTGAGTTTGAACACACCTAGAGGGTATGGGACAAGTTGGAGATTCATTGATTCATCTTCAATATTGACAGCAATAATTGTAAGTTCATTAATTTTATTGAGGTGTACAGCTTGTTATGAAGTAAATGATTCCATCAATAATCACATAATTCCTATTATTTGTTGGTCTTCCAAAAAAATAAACTTCTCTAATGGGTTGCCATTGATGTTTGTCAAAATGGTAAACCAACAAATACTACTAATCAGTCCAAATATTAGGTTCATCCTAGCAAAATAATTTATGCACAATCCTTCTATCAGTACCTTTAAATGTTAAAACTGCACCTGAATCAAGTAAAATATGCTTGTATTTGCTAGGGTTTGGGAGTACCAATTCTCTATTTTTAGCAGGATTCCTAATCCCAATATCAGATCTATTAGAATTGTATTCTCCATAATGCCTAAAAATAATTAATCCATCGTTAAAAACTAAAATATTGTGAACTCCTTCTAGTGATGTAGGTGGAACTCCTGCATCAGAATCAATTCCATGATACATATATTTTCTTGGAAGTGCATCATACCAAATCACTCCACTAATTGTATTTCTCATTTTGTATGCTTGGAGTGAATAGAAGTAATGCTCTAAAATAAATTCCCATACTCTCTTGCTCACACAACTTAATTTGCACAACTCTCTCATTGGCAAATGACTTAAAACCTCGCGCAAGACATCTATGGGAATCTCCATTGCTCACTAAAATTCGTTTGGCACAAAATAGTACATTTAATTAGAAAGAAAAATCAACTTGATATGTCTAATATGCATGAAATAAATGTGCAATATACGAGTATTAATATGATTAAAATGACTACACAAAAATTTCTTAAAAATTCTGTCTACTGTAGCTTACCCTCGAACTTAACGGTGTTTACCCTCGAACTTACGAGGTAAACTCGTAATCCATTAATTAATTTCAGATCTCTTCATCTAATGGTCCAATTACTCGATTAACCTTATAAAAACCATTAATGCCCCTTCATGCATTAACCCTAATTCCACGGCCTACATTCACAGTACTCTCCTTCTCCCATGACACACCATGGCTTTGACTTCCACTACTCCTCCCCTTGCTCCAACAACAAGCTTCGAGTGGATAAAGATGCCAAACTTCAAGAAGTTCAAACTGAATGTAGAGATGTGGCACAATGAGGGCAACCAAAAGCTCAAAGCTATGATTAGGGAGCAAGAACTCAAAATGGTAAGGGAAGACACTGCTAAGTGTCTAAGATAGAGTAAGGAAGCTGGCATTGTAGTTCCAACCTTTCTTAAAGATAAAATAGCCTCTCCCATTGAGAGAGAGGTAGGGCAAGAGCAGTTAGCTCGCCCTAGAAATCATTTAGCACAAGAGTTGATTAGGGGGAAATGCATTTTCTAGTTTCATAGAGAAGCCTTTTGTTCAACCACTACTAGGTCTGTGACAATTAGAAAGGTTACTACGATTTGAGCAATTTGAGTTGATGAGGTTACTACGATTTGAGCAATTTGAGTTGGCAGCTTTAGAGTGGCACAAGGTGTTGACACCCATGCTTATCACTTATCGGGCACTAGGTAAATCAACCGGTGTACGGGTTTAAGATGTCAAAATAAACACCCGTTCGTTTTAAAATTTATAAACTCCGCAAGCGCACGGTGCCCATTGTAGGTAACATGCAAGTATGGGTCGATCCACAAGGAACTAGTAATTGTCATAAACTCTGATATCAATCAGTAAAATGCAAGAAACAAAACTTGACAAAACACCAAGATTATAAAACTTTATGTACAAATACACAACATTCACACAAAACAAAACCATATTCACACATTCACATATTCACATATTCCATAAC
>JAMKPZ010004188.1:0-19531 GCA_024699675.1 Amphibolis antarctica
TTATTAAAGATGAAACTCTCATGTTAAATTGTTTTTGTGTTGTTGATTGGGTCGGTTGTATCATAACTCGTAGGTCTACAACAGACTTTGCTATCTACCTTGGAAAATCTCTTATTTCTTGGAAAACTAAGTAACATACTATCTTTAGATCTTCTGCTGAAGTTGAGTATAGATCTATGGCCAATACTACTTGTGAAATAATTTGGTTAACTTACTTAAAGATCTTGGTGTAAAAAATATCGATATTGTTAATCTCTATTGTAACAATCTTACAGCTCAACACATTACTGCAAACCTAGTTTTTCATGAAAAAACAAAGCATATTGAAGTTGACTATCATTTCATTCAGGAAAAGTTTATTTCAAGACCATATACATCAAAAGTGAAAATCAAATCTCTAACATTTTAACCAAACCGCTCGCTGCTACCAAGTTTTCTGACTTAAAGAATCAATTAAGAGTTACCAATATTTACTCTCCCAACTAAGGGTGAGTGTTAGACTTTGTACCAGAAAATTATTATTGTCTTTTTGTGTAATTTTCAGTAGTTGTAGTAGTTTTTGTTAAATACTTATTTTACTACTATTCGATGTGACCGACGACTCCTGCTAAACTATATGCAATATAAAATCACTATCCTAATTTTTCAATGTTAAGGTTTTGATTTCCACAACTTCTGTTCATCATCTTGTACACTTCTCTCATTGTATCTCTTTCAATCGCATCCTCTCTTTCATTGTAACTTTTGATCGTTACATTCTCTCTTCTCATCGATTCACCATATAAGAGCAAGCTTCAATAGGACCCTTTACCTAGGCTAGGAAAGCTTTTTTTCTTAAAATTTTTTGTATATTATCGCTATTATATAAATTTTCATACAAATGTTTCATTTGAAGTTAGATTCTATTTAAATTCTAAAATCACTTTTAACATTATTATTACTATATAAATTTTAATATATAAATTTTATTTACGAAACTAATTTTAACTTCAATATTATCTAACTTTCAAAGAAGTTAACTGAAGTTCTCTCAAAATATCAATTAATTATTATCCGAAGCCCTCAAGTTTAATTTATTTCGACCGTAGTATATTGCGATATCATTTAATTAATCAAACAATATATAAATGACAAAATTGAACGTCCACGTAATCTAATTCTCGATTTCTATAATTCTATTCGAACATCAGAAATCATCATCATCTGCTGGATTAACGTTAGCGAAGCAGGCTCTTAATTGTTTTTATTCAAAAGAAGCATTATTTTATTTTAACATAATTTCGCATTGGCATGTATAATTAATGCGGAACGATGTATTCGAAATTCCCCTGAAAATTGATGTTTTTCAAATTAACACGGTTTTTGAAAATACTGCGATTTACAATTTATCGGGATTTTAATTTTTCCGAAAAATAGATAATGATTATTACGAAAAGATTGATCGAAAAAACCCCAAGAAAAAGTTAATACTACACGTTCCTACTTTTCAAAGACTTTGATTGTGTTTGTTAATACGATGTAAGATTTTTACGTTGTTAGTTACGTAATTATAGTAAAATAAATAAATAAATAAAAATAAAAAAATAGTAATTATGTTACTTTAATAATCACGTCGTAACTAAAAAAAATTGACAACCTGCTTCACCTCGTCTCACGATAACAAACGTAATCAATTTTCAGTAATTCAACATCATTAATGATCACTTGTCACAACATTAATGATCATCTGAGATCATCGTTGATCAATGATAAGCTATGCATTATAATACACCAATGCGTTTATTTATACGAGTTCTTAACTTTTAATGCTGTTATGAACAACTTTTAAAAAAAACTACAAAAAATGTATTAGCTTTCGCTGTAGAACGTTCATCAATTCTTTCAATATTTATTTTTTCTCAAATTCAAGAACATTTCATAGCTTCTCACTACTTTTTGCATTTTCTTCACCTAAAAGACAACACTCTTTCATCTGTGGTATTAAAAAAATGATAGGAATATTAAAAAATCACAAAAAATTATGATATTTTTGTAAATATTTTTTAAAATTATATTTGTTTATGAACAACATTTCTCTTTTATATATCTATTCTATTCTTACCAACTTTATTTTTTAAAATGCAAAAATGTGAAATGTAACAAATAATGGCAAAATATTTAGAATAATAAAAAATATGTTTAATTATGGTTAAAAAATGTTAAGAATTTGATAAATGTATTCTTACATATATATATATATATATATATATATATATTAAATTTAACATTTCAAATATCCTTTATAATAAAAAATCATTCATAAAAATAAAATATCATCACTAACAAGGTAAATAACTCATCAAACATTAATTATATCACATTTTAAAAAAAAATCAATGATAAAATAAAATAAAATTTATAAAATTTTTATTTCAACAAATAAATGTAATTCATAAACTACGACTGCTCCATTTTAACATTGGTTCCGAAAAATATTATCACAGTGGTATTTTAAAAATTGAAAGTTATACTCTAAGTTGACACTATGTTTGTCATCGAGGTAAGGAGTAGTGTAATGCAGCTTCTACATTTTCCATGCTATATTAGTATATTTTTACTTTTATTTACTATTAAAGACGGAGATATGAGTCAATGTTTTATTTTTACCTCTTTTATCTGATGAAAAAATATTTGATGAGAACTTGAAATTTTCAAAAATCCCTATGGTAAATAAAGTTAAAATCCATGATGTGTTGTAAATGTAACTTACATTAAAATGTGTAAAATTAAATTAATATTATTAACATATTTTTATGGGAATTCGTCATGAAAAAAAACTTAAAAAATTCACAAAACTCGCTTTTTGTATTTTCTATTGTAATGAGAAGATTCAAAAAAACTATAGCAAATTAGGAACAACATGATCCTGATATATCGGTATATTTCATATACTCTTTTCTATATCCTAATGTTTGCTAATTAACCATTCAATGTTAACCATTCAATTTTTGTCAATTCACATTCAATTCTTATAGTAAAAAAAACTACTACAATTATTATTTATATTTTTTTTATAAAAATATTATGTACCATCAAGTACATTAAAAAGTATACTAAATCTTATTATCAAACACAACCTTAGACCACACAATGACTTCTTCGTTTGCTTTGACTGATGTTTACACGGAAGTTGCAAATTAAACCCGAAGCTTAGCTATACATGCACTTCAATACATAAAATTATCAAGCACAAGTCAAGACGATAGTTGTGTATGTCTTTACATTTTGATACTATGTAATCATATTTTTCACTATACATCATAGTATTCTATAGTACATTTATCAAATAACTTTTACATTTTTTACTATTTATAAAATCAAACAAATAGTATTAGTTATTTATCGTAAATCATATATTTTATTATAAATCGTGAAACTCAACACCAACGTCCCCAAAAGATCAAAAATACCAAAATCAGAAAGGTCGATTCAAACACATAAACACGTAGTCCTAAAAAATACCAAGCACAAATCAGAATAATTAGGTTCGTCTTTGCTAAATGAATAATTTAATTAAAACATAAAAATGTCTTATTGAGTGTTTATTTGATTGCATGAATATAGTAATTGATAGTATCCGCATCTGATAACTTCTTTTTGCTTGTTTTTGTTTTATCTATGGGTATAATACTAATTTTAATCGTTGATTTATGGAAGAGGCCTGAGCAGAGTTGTCGCGCCCAGATCGGATGTTAACATGGAGGAAGAGATCAAGAAAAAAGGTGCACTTCTGTGTTTTCTTTTTGTTTCGTATGTGAAAATTCAATACAAATACGAAATCAATTAACATTGCGTGAAAAAACCCATCATTGACAGAGAATCATCTAATAAAAAAGCCTAAGTTCAATATATGTTATACTTACAAGTGTTTGTTTATTAAGATTTGGCGAACATTTATAAATATATTAGTAGAATCTTATTTGTTTATCAAATTTTAACTTTTATTATTATAAATCATTAAAGTTAAAGAACAATGTTGACGAACAAATGACCGAAAATACAAAAATTAACTCAAAAACATTACTTCATCCATAATACAAGCAATAAAACTGCAGGTGAAATGACAAATAAACTCAGCCTAAGTATAGATTAAGTTCGAAATGATGTCAGGTGTGACTTTTATGGTGCATTTAAAGATAATTTTTTTCAATATTAGAAGTTAAATAAAATTAAATAATAATTTAAATAATAAAAATTTATAATTCAACCAGTTTAAACTTCTTCACTTGCTTTTAAAATTTCTATACTGAATTAATTCAATTCATTCAAACAAAATAAATTTTTATTAATTCATTTCTAATTAATTTTAATACGAAAGGAAAGAAGTTGAAAACAAAACAAGTAAATTAAGTTACTTTAAACGATGGGAAAACTTGCCAAATTTCTTCGTTTCTATTGTGTTGAATCGAAGCGTACGCAATTCAGGTTGTAAAGGCAAGGATCATTGTAACGATTGCGTATTTGTTAACTACACTTCAATCTTTCTGTTTCCGAAGTTGGAAGATTTCGATGCAAAATGGAGAGTCGTTTGTCAGGGAGAATCCCATGGTAAAAGCAAAAGATTACCCATAGAAGCAGCACCGAAGCATACCCAAAACGAGAATCATCCAAGTGCAGACGACATAGACTTGACCACACAGCAAACTACATCAGGCAGAAATGGCACGGAAGCCATTCGATTATTTACCTGCATAAGAAGAGGTGCAGCAGAAGATATCACTAGTTGCCAATCAGGGCAAGGAGGAAGGCCTTGTAGTCTCCTGAGGTTGCTTTGCCAACAGCCTGGTTAAGTGGGACATTGTTCCTCTTGAGGAAGAGCTCCTTGATGTCCTTCAGGTCCTTCTCAGTGCGGGTGACGATCACTCGTGTGAGCGCTTCTTCATCAGTTCCAGCCTTATTGGCAGCATTACGCAGAACCTAATGGTTCAAATGTTCCAGTATATTGTTACAAAAAGGGGGTTATATTGAAGTAGAAGATGATGTTGTGAAAGAGATTTACCTTCTCAAAGTACTTCTGCGGGAGAATGAAACATTTGATTGCAGCTCGTAGTGCCATCACAAGTTCGCTTGGTGGATTAGAAGTTAGACCCTGACCATTTCCACAAACACACAAAAATAAACATATGGTTTTAGACTGAGTTCATAGACAGGCAAACCATTAGAATTTTCATTCATTGGGAAAAAGGGCAAGATGGTCTTGACCTTGGTGATGGAAACACCAAATTCATCCTTGTATTTGTTGAAGGTAGCATTCAGCTGTGCCTTGCTCCTTGTGGTCAATATCCGAATAATTTCATCATGATGAAAGGCCTTGTCTTTGATAGCATTGTTAAGGAGTTTGGCCTCAGATGAAGCCAACTTTGCATCTATCTCATCCCCACTGTACCTATATGAGCTCACCAGAGCAACCAGGAACTGTAACAATTCAGGAAGAAATGTTCAGCAATTTTTTTTTTAAAAAAAAATGATGGTTTGCTTTAATAGTCTGATCAGTTTAAGATATGATGCATCCATACCTTGCGAAGATCACCACTACAATGCGAGGCAACATCTTCTTCCAAGGAGTGCTTGTAGCGTGATTGATATGCCTGCTTCACGATTAGAAGCTCATTTGGTGTGTTGATGCATGCCGTTTCAACAATCACACGGTAATCAATCTTCTTCCTGACAGCAACATTAGCAATGATGGCCTCACGCTCGACTGGTGAAAAGAACCAGCGATACACTGCCCTCTACATTGACACAAGTAATTAGGCAATTCAAACAAGCTCATATACATAAGTTCACGACTTGATGTAAGTAGTTCAGTACCTCAAATTCTCCAGAGAGTTCAGATTCAAGTCGCTTGATGAAATCCTCCTTGTAGCGCTCATCATAGACCACCTTAATCTGCCGCCTCTGTTCTGCATTTCGGTGTGCTAAGACGGTGATCACTGCCTTCTCATCTGTTCCCCATCCTGTCATGCCACAAGCACAATATCAGTTCATACTTCATACATGGCCAAATAAAAAAAATCATGCCAAACACAAGATTTTGCACATGGAGGGAGCATACTTTTTCTTTATTTCCAACTTCTGAGAGTGGAAAAAGTGATTTTTAGGAAAACAATTTTGAGATAGAAGGAAGGAAAAGAATAATTTTAATAATAAAAAGAGTAAGTTTGATGATATCATCATAAAACTAAGAATATTTTTAGAAGTTAAGAGTAAAGAAAAAAAACAAAGTCATAGCATCAGTTTGTGAGTCACAATCTAACACTACTTTCCTACAACATGAAATACAAATTAAAAAGTTTTGTGTGTAGGAAATTTACGCCATCTAGGTTTTGGCAAGTAAGAGATCATTTCGTCTATCATCCTCTTGCTACAATGCTACCATCCCTTACACACTGCTCATCTCCCATCCATCCATCTTGCAGTTTTGAGAATGAAGAAAATTTGCTCTCATCATGTGAACAATGGCATCGGAGGCATGCAATGGATTCCATGAGGAGATCTCATAGATATGCCAACACAAAAGAAGATTGACGATGCATGCCTTCACCTCTCCTCTCCTTTAATTGCATGTTACTGCTATACCAAAGCATTCTGTTGGAGGGTAAATGGACCAACGCACCATTCAGGGAACAATCAAGAGTTCTTGCCCTTTTATTTGGAGCCACCACTAAACCAATGGCGCAATTGCTTTTTTTGTGAAAATTTAGGAACTTCTTTCTTCACTAAAGTAGACAACTAGATAACAGGGAAGGATAAACTATTTTTTTGAGAATAGGAAGGACAAACTTTAAGGTGGTACCAAATTGCCAATAATCTACTTTCACTGTTGTTGATCATGGTAAATCCAAGGGAAGCCTTTGTGGGTAAGTATAACTTCAAATGGGACTCCTTGGAGTCCAACTTGAGATGCAAGGATGGTGCGCCCTTGAACGATCAATTAAGCCATCCAAAAGGTTAAAAGGTGTGATTTTTGAAAGAAACTACTAAACGTATCTGTTTGCACTTCTAGATTTTAGGCAATCTACTTGATGCTTGCCTGATGCATGGAAATAAATTTAAAGGACTTAAATAATACAGACACTATTATGTTAAGAACAAATAAAAACTCAATGTTCTTTCTTGTGTAATGAATGTTTACAAAAGAGAAAATGCAATGATATGGGGAAACGAAAACAACCAAAACTACTATCAAAATACCAAAACAAATCAGGAAAACAACATATAGGCTTTTGCCATCAGCTGAAGCGCAAACAGTATTTCCTCACTTTGCAGAGGAAATAACCTAAGTTCAAAACCACCCAACGCCATTATTCCACCATGTATCAAAAAAATAAAAAACAGATTTTTCACTTATTGTGTCCAGCATCATTTTCAAGGACAGGATTATAACCAGCACATGTATTAGCCATAAAAAATACATCATGAAATATGTTCAGTTTTAATGTCTAGCATTGAACCATACTTGCATATGCACAACTTGATCTTGAAACAAAGCGCTTCACTGGAAATGGTAAAATGAGAAAAGAAGCATATATTTACATGATCGATCAGAAACCCAACCCAGAGATTAGATGAACTTTTGACCATAAGAATAGGTGAGTTTACCAATGAAAATGAACAATACATAACTTATCTTTGCAGGAAAAAAGTGATCTGATCAGATCAAGGAAGAAGAGGAGGGCAGGTAACAAGAGAGGAAGATGCAAACACCTTGGAAAGCCTTCCTGAGACGCTCGGCATCTTCAGCTGGAGATGGGAGTGGATTAGGAATGCTAAGTGTCGCCATCTTTTTCTCTGGTTCACTTGCAATGTTGCAAACCTGCAATGGACGGCTGCTTATGTTATGTTGGCCGAAAACACCGCAGAAACTTGTTTTTTTAATAATAAAAAACGACAGCATTACCTTTCGAAAAAAAAAAAAAAAAAAAAAACTGACAGCTTTTACTGACTGAAATAAATTGTCAAGGCTGTAACGCCACGAGATAAAGAAAGTGAGAATGTCGTGCATTTGAATTTGAATCTGAATAAAAATATTATTAATATCGAAAAAATATCGGTGTCACACTAACGTCACAACGTTAATTTTAAATTTCGTTCACTTATTATTTATTTTAATTTTATAAATTACTTTTATTTTTATAATAATATTTTTATTTTTAAATTCACTTTTTTTCATTATTTTATCAACGTATTTTTAATAATATCAGTATTTTAAATAATTATATTTTAAGTTTAAATTATATTATTATTAAAATCAATCAATTTTATTTTTTATTATTATTATACAGATTCTAATATATAAATTTTTATCATCTTAATTATTATATAATTTTAATTTCATTCATAAAATTAATTTAGGTTAAATTTACCGAAGCTCTTTACAAACATACTTTGAAAAATAATAATAATATGGATTTAGGTTAAATTTTGATATGTTTTACCATTTCCAATAAAAAATTTATTTGCGTGTTGTAAAAAGTGAGCGATTACTCATACATGATTCAAAATGTATATTTATTATGATATTATTACCGTTGCTGCATTAAGCATAAAAATTATGAATTTTTAATGACAGGTTAGTAAATGTAAATTTTTAAATGCTATATGAATAATTACCAAAGTTGTTATAATATACCGATGAAAATTTTGAATACGATGAAACTTTTTTTTGATAAAAGTTGCAAAAGAGGTCTGATAAATCTGCCATCCTTGATCCCTCTTTTGACGGCAACAAGATCTAGCGCATTTGTCGTGTAATGACTGCAGACAGATTCGAGAAGTGAATTAAAAATGTAACTTTCGTAGCAAAATCTAATTGTTTTGGGTTGATTTCTTTTTAATTAGGTCAGTTTTGGTTTTGATTTTAGTTTTATATAAATGTTTATATATTATCATAATTTTTATATACAAATTTTTACGTCATATGTATCGTCATTTAAGACTATTTTTTTTTAAAAGTTGATAATTTAAAATTAACTGATTCCATGATTTCGATAGTAGCTCAGTAATCACCGTTTCGTGTATTAAACGTAGGTTAGGCAGAAGGATTACCTACATTCCTCTGTAATCAGAAAATATTTTACTGCTGCAGTAAATAAATAAATAAAAGGCACCCGACAACCCAAAGGATCTGGAGCTTCGACCTCACACAACATTCTTTGCTTCGATTTTATTTAAAAGATAATTAAAATTAAGAGCGGTAAAATAAAAAGTTAAGTTTTATCACTAAGTAATGTTTTAAGCTTTATTTGAAAAAATTTAATAAATTAAATGAGTCGAGAATTCACGTTTTTTTAAAATCGAAAAAATTCTTGACGTAAGAAAAAAAATATTATAAATTCTATTCTCAAATAAAACTTTAGTAGTTGAAAATTTTCTTATTAAATTTATAACTTTGTATCTGCATCTCAAAATAATAATTTAAAAAAGATAGAGTTAAAATTCACAATAAATAATATCTACGTAAAAATTTATATTATAATAATAATATAAAAAAATTATATAAAATTAATTTCATAATATATAAAATCGAAATATCGGTCACCGCCGGGCACCGGCCTGCGATCGTCGCCCAGTTTCCTGACGCACCTCTCGAGATTCACGTGCTGCGCGTTCCGCCACGGTCGGTCGTTCACGTGCTACGCGTTCCGCCAAGCGTTGCTGAAGACGCCTTCATTTTATTCAAAAGCGAGAGAAAAGTTTTGATGACAAAAATCAAAACTCGTAGATCACGGTACGAGAATTAATTAGTTGTTAGGTTTCGTTTGATTTTACTTTCTTTTAATTTTTAAAATTAATAATGGTAAAAGGAATATTACAAATGGCACACTAATGGAAAAATAATAAATTACTTTTTTGATGGTAATATTCCTAACAACAATATTGCTGGTAATATTACAAATAGTAAAATTAATAATGGTAATATCCCTAACAACAATATTGCTAGTCATCCATTAATAATGGTAAAAGGAAATTACAAAATACAAATGGTACATTAATGGAAGATAATTTTGTTGTTAGGTTTCTACAATTAATAATGGTAAAATCTGATATTACTAATGTACCATCACATGGTACATTAATTCCATTTGCAAACAATTATTCGTCAGATCATTTATTTTTTGAATGTAGCTATATATACCGAAAGTGTGCTTGTGCTGATGAACTTATTGGTAAAGTTTTGCGTACGTTGAGAATTTGAAAAATATAAATTTTAAATATAAAAAAATGAAAAAAGAATGTTATGTACGTTATAAAAATTATAGAATATTAATTTTAAAGAATATAAATATTTTATATTTTAACCTTTTAAATATAATTTTACATTTTTCGTGTAGTCATGAATTTAACAATAATCAATAAATGTTAAGTAAGACGTAAAAATTACATTATAATAAAATTTTTAACGATTGTAAAAAAATTTCTGACTTAACAAATAAGAAATTACAAACTAAATTTATACTTATAGTGATGAAAAAAATTAATTTTTTTTAAAATTTTCTCATATGCACATATACCTATAAATCTAAAAATTTTAAAAAAAATTCCTATTTTTCAAGATTTCCAATATACACAACTTTCCTTATTTTCGACTTTTGCATTGACCTGGTGAATATTTGGAAAACTTGATTTCAGGATACTTCTGAACGAGAGAGGGGCAATAAATCACCTATTATTACCTAAAGATGCCTGTTAAAGTAAGATTTAAATTTTTGTGTCAATGCTTACGTTGGTAGATGCACTGCTAATTAATTAACTAGTTGTGTGGCCTGTGCTCATTTTGCTTTACATGAATTTCTCAAAAAAGAAAAAACTATTCGACCTTTTTAATAATTTCTCAAATAGAAGATGTTTCAGCTCTGCAGAAATGATTCGAATCCATTTATATCTGTTTTCGTCAAATTGGGTATTTGTAAAGTTGTTAGAAATTGACATATAGATTTTGTTTGGTATGAATTTTTTTAGTCTTGAGTAAGAAAAAATAATTTTTAAAATTTTTTATATCAAATGTTTTTTAAACTTCTTTTGAAGGGCCAGTGACGCCCCAAGCAGTCTCCAGCGAAGATGGACTCCCCGGTTTGCAGCTCCTCTGGTCGCCCCCTTTCCGCCCGCTGCTGGAACCTCCGCCCGCGTGAAAAAGAAAACCCTCGCTAGTTCAATTTTCGCCCCTTTCTCTCTCACGTGTTATTACTGTGGCAGTTTCTCCTCTTAATCCCCAATTAAGGAATAATGTACTTGGGCTGGGCCTAATGAGGTCATGGAGGTGGAGGATCGGCCCAACAATCTCCCCCTCCTCCCCTTACATGGATCAATCCACAAGGCCTGTAATCTGAGTACAAATACTCAGATTGTCTCTTGATATCATTTTGGTTAGCATATCAGCATCATTATTATCTGTATGCACCTTATTGAATTCAAGCTCCTTTGATTTTAGAACATCTTGAATCCAATCATATCGAACCTTAATATACTTTGATCTAGAGTGAAAGGACAAGTTCTTGCTCAAGTGAATAGAACTTTGATTGTCGCCTAATAATATAAACTTGTCTTGCATAATTTCAAGTTCACCAAGCATTCTCTTCAGCCACAGCATTTCTTTGCAAGCTTCTGTAGCAGCAATAAACTCAGCCTCTGTAGTCAAAAATGCAATGCATTTCTGTAATCTGAACTGTCATGAGACAGCTCCCCCTGCATAGACAAACAGATACCCCGAGGTAGACTTTGAGTAATCTACATCATCTGCCATGTCTAAGTCTGTATAACCAAGTAAAGTTGGTTCTTCGCTGCCAAAGAAAATTCTCAAATCTGTAGTGCCATAGAGATATCTCATAATCCACAGTACTGCTTCTCAATGCTGTTCCCCAGGATTTGCTAAAAATCTACTCACTGCACTAATTGCATGAGCTATATCAGGTCTTGTGCATATCATGACATACATGAGACTCTCCACGGCTGAGGCATATGGAATCTTTTCCATTTCCCTTCTCTCCTCTTCTGTAGTAGGGGACTGCTTCTTACTCAACCTGAACCAAGTTGTGAGGGGGCAACTAACATAATCTACATCATCCATCTCAAATCTTTTGAGAACTCTCTCAATATACTTACATTGAGACAAGTATAGCTTCCCGAAATTTTTGTCTCTTTCAATCTCAATTCCAAGGATCTTTTTTGTAGGTCCCAAGTCTTTCATAGCAAAAGACTGATGCAGTACTTTCTTCAAATATGCAATTCTGGACTTGTTCTTGCCAACAATTAACATGTCATCAACATAAAGCAATAGGTAAATGAAATCATCAGGAGAAAACCTCTTGACAAAAATACAATAGTCAGTGCTATACTTCCTGTAGCCATGCTCCCACATAACAGAGTTAAACTTTAAATACTATTGCCTTGAGACTTGCTTCAGGCTATAAAGACTTTTCTTCAACCTGCACACAAAGTTTTCTTTGCCTTGCTTAACAAACCTTTCTGGTTGCTCCATGTAAATTTCTTCCTCTAAGTCTCCATGAATTCTTTTAGTCTCGAGTAAGAAAAAATAATTTTTAAAATTTTTTATATCAAATGTTTTTTAAACTTCTTTTGAAAAAATTATTTTAAAATTTTTTGACGTTATCATTATATTAGTAGTAATTTTTAATTTAAAATATCAAATGAAGTCAATTTGTAGTAGTTTTCTTTTTGAAAAATAATTACCATAGTAATGATAAAAAATTCACATTTTAAGGAAAAAATGTGAAGATCTTATCTTCCTATTATTGTAAGGTACGTATAAAAAATCAACCAAAATACAAATAACAAATCACAAATGAAACCATAAACAATAAAAATATCAAATCCTACGCTGCAATTCTACAAATCTCAAATTAAACTAAAGGTATCAATTAAGCTGAACTAGTCAACATAAGCTAACATGTACATTCTATCTCTAAATCTGCTCAAGTACCCTTCATCATCAAGTTTTTCAACTGAAATGATGTTGAGTCTCAAATCCTCAACATGTCTCACCGACTTAAGTGTCAACTTGGTACCATTTCCTATCACTAGCTGCACATCTCATTTTAATAATCTTTGCTCTGTTGTTATTTCTCATCTTCACTATACCGAAATCACCTGAAGTGTAGGAAGTGAAGAAGTCTCTTCGAGATGTGGCATGAATGGTAGCGCCACTATCTGACACCCAAGCTATTTCATCATCAACTACAAGGTTGATAGAATCATCACAAACAATAAGCAATTCCTCAACAACCGAGGCAACTCCCTATTCAGTGTCGCTGTCATGTTGTTGTGGTTTATTTTTCTTGTTTTCCCTTTTTAACTATCGACAGAATTTCTTGGTGTGGCCCTTCTTATGGCAATGGTAACACTCAACATTTGCAAACTTGATTCTGGATTTGCTCCTACCTTTTCCTGATCCTTTGGTATCTCTACCTTTGCTTCTCTCCCTCGATTCTATAATGAGCACATCATAATGAGAGGAGGAGTCATATGCAATCCTTCTGGATTCTTCATTTATTACATTGGTCTTCACGTAGTCTCAGGTAACATTTCCATTAGGAGCTAAGTTGCAAAAAGAAACCTTCAAAGTCTCCCATGAGTCTGGTAATGAGCCTAGAAACAATAAGGCTCTAACTTCATCATCAAAAGTGATATCTATTGAGGACAACTGATTTATGATACCTTAAAAGGTATTTACATGATCAGCAACAAGTGTACCATCCCGATATCTCAAGTGCATCAATTGTTTAATGAGAAACATCTTGTTAGTACCTTCTTTTTAAGCATATAGCTCGTCCAACTTCTTCCACAAGGAATTGGCATCTGTCTCACTACTGATGTGATTAAACACATTCTCTAATTACAATATAATATATTATATATACAAACAATACCTCATCTTCATCAATAGAAAATTACAAGAGTATAATTTTGTTATTAACATCACATCATCTTCAATATCTTGTTTCATGTTGTACAAATCCCTTAAACTATAAGAGATAATTGCATGTCACCCTTTTTCAGTAAGATCAGTAATATAAAATACTTGTTGAACTTGAGACGCTAATACAAAAGGATCATCATTACACCAATGATCAAAGTTAACCAAAGTAATATTAAATTCATCTATCTTAATGGCACAATCACCAACACCATAATCAACTCAATCACATTTGAATAATACTACACTTCTACAAATGGCATAAGTTAATGATATGATATCATTAACAATACCATAATACATCACATCTCCTTCTACTAGATTTTTGTCTTTTCCACTAGCAAAACATGATGTTCTTGCCTTTATACAAACACCACTATTTTGAGTGTTTCGTTTATGTTCAACATCCTTAGTGTGAAATCAAAATTCATTGATTACATAAATTTTGTAACTTCTTACATGTGGATTTGGACCATATGCTAACCATCTAAGCTCCTTAGACACGTTATCCATTTTTTCTTTTCCACATGATTTGCACCTATATGACAAAAACAACATTAACTTGTGATATACCACAAATTTGTATTGAGATATGATACACCAACAAGCTTCATATTGTGCTACATACATGTTGTGCAAACCATTCCTGAAATTCTGAATAATGTATTTGTTCCACTTCCCACGCATGGGCACGACGATTTTGAGATCTTACAAGTTGGAAATGTTCTCTACATATGAAAAGAATGTGACTTTCATCTTATTTGTATTTTTAATTATGATTTGTAACTTGATGTACTCAAGGGCATTGTTGGAATTTGAGGGTTGAGTATAAAAGCCCAAATTCGCCCAAATTGAGAAATGAAGAAGAAGCTTTCTACCTTGCTTCTTCTCCTTGTACACACCATCTCCAATAGTGAAACCCACCAAGAGAGCCATCCGTGGAGTACCCAAAGTGAAGGGAACCACGTAAATTCTTCGTGTTTGGATGTATTGATCGAGATTGCAACTTCTCCCACTCGAAATTTTGAATTCAAGACAAGGCTCGCCGACGACGTCAACCTCCCCAAATCTGAGTTTTTCTTCTCAATTTGCTTCACGATTTCGCTTGAAATCATAGGGCTTTTATTCGTGGAAGCACAACAAGTGGTATCAGAGCAATTTTAGAGATCGAAAACCGGATTTGAATCCGTATTTTGGGCTGAAAGTTGCAGCCACGTCGTCGTCGCCGCCACCGCCACCGCCGCTGGAACCCTAAAAAGAAAAAATCGTCGTATCTTCCATTACACTTGGTGAAATGGGTTTGTAAGCCTCTTGAACCTTCCACACATTGCTCCAAAGCTTTTGAAATTTTTGGGGATTTTTTTGTGAAGGCAAATCTGAAGTTTTGATTTTTGGCATCCTAGTTGAAATTTTTGTGGTTCCTTTTGCCAACCGTTTTTTGTTGCAAAATGGTTGAGATTTTTGAATACGTGTTGAGAATCAGATCTTGTGCCAAATTTTGAATTTTTGGATGTGTTTGATATTTGCCTAATCCGAATTCAACAAGTCCGAAATCAGTTTTTTGGGGATTTGTTGAAAGTTGAAGCAAATCGAACACATTTTTGCATTTTTGAGCAGTTTCTGAAATTAGAAATTTGTGAAGGTGTGATTATTGCTGTTTAAAATTACATTTTTGAGATGGCAACTCCTGGCATGAAAATAGACAAGTTTGATGGCAGAAATAGTTTCAGTCTATGGCAAATAAAAATGAGAGCACTTTTAAAACAACAGGGCATTTGGGCACCTTTAAATAAGACTACCACATTAAATAGAGATTCTACTGAATTTGGAATACAATAGGAGAAGGCTCACTCCACCATTTTACTGTGCTTGTCAGATGAGGTAATCATAGAAGTTGCAGATGAAACAACTTCCTCTGGTCTGTGGCAAAAATTAGAGTCATTATACATGACTAAATTTTTAACAAAGAAGTTGTTGTTAAAGCAAAGATTGTTCTCACTAAAAATGAAGGAAGGTACACCACTTAAGCAGTATTTAGATTAGTTGAATTCCATTCTAATGGAACTCAAGAACACAGGTGTTACCATTAAAGATGAAGATGCAACTCTCATCTTGTTTTGCTCACTTCCTCTCAGTTATGACAATTTTGTTCAATCTTGTGTAGTTGGAAGAGATTCCATTACACTAGAAGAAGTGAGATCCAACCTTCATTCAAGGGAGCTGAGACACATAGTGCAGCATGACAGTAATGAGGCAAGTGGTTCTGGCCTCACAGCTCATCAGCAAGAGAACAGAAGTAAAAGCTAATGGAAAAGAGGTAATAAGAACAGAAACAAGAGCAAATCCAAAAGCAAGTACTCAAAGGATACTTGCAATTACTGTAAGGAGAAGGGACACTAGAAAACAAACTATCCCAAGTTGAAGAACAAAGGAAAGGCTGCAATGGCAGAAACAGATTCTGCATCTGATGGTGATTTTTCTCTTACAGTTTGTTGTAGTGCTTGTTCAGGTGATCAATGGATCATGGACTCAAGAGCATCCCACCATATGACTTCATGTAAGGAGTACTTTGATACATATGAGCAGGTGGAGGATGGTCAGGTGACCTTGGCCAATGACAATGTATGCTCGAGAGCAGGTGTTGGCACTATCAAGTTCAGGATGCAAGATGTCATGATTAGAGTTTTGGAAGATGTTTGGCATATTCCAAAACTAAGTAAGAACCTGATTTCTCTTATGGCCCTTGATTCTAAGGATTACAGATATTCAAGTGGAGGGGGAAAGATTAGTGTTGTGAAAGGTTCATTGGTTGTAATGAAGGGTGTCAAATCTAGTCCCTTATACATTTTGCAGGGCACACCTATTTCTGGTTCAGCTGCAGCAGCTACATCAGATTAGGAGCATCAATCTGTTATTTGGCACTCAAGAATGAGTCATTTGGGACAGAAAGGGATGCAAAGATTGAGTAGTCTAGGCAGGTTGTTTGCATTGATATGTGCAAACATTGTGTATGTGGCAAGCAGAAAAGGGTGTCTTTCGGCAAAGGTCAGCACAGTTCAAATGGAGTATTAGACTATATACATGCTGATTGTTGGGGACCTACACGACAGTCCTCTCATGGAGGATTAAGGTATTTCCTTTCTATTATTGATGACTACTCTCGCATGAATTGATTTTTCTTCTTGAAACATAAGAGTGATGCTTTTGAAAATTTTAAGCATTGGAAAACTCAAGTAGAAAACCAAACTAATAGAAAGGTCAAATACTTGAGGATAGATAATGGTCTTGAGTTTTGCTCTCAAGAGTTTAACAATTTTTGTAAAGATACAGAAATTACCAGACATTATACTGTTAGACATACTCCTCAACAGAATGGAGTGACAGAGAGATTGAACAGGTCACTCCTTGAAAAGGCCAAGTGCATGCTATCCAATGCAGGTTTGAGCAAAAACTTTTGGGCAGAGGCTATTAACACAGCTTCCTTTCTGGGTCTCTTCTAGTGCTATAGATGGTAAGATACCATTTGAATTATGGAAGAACAGGTTTGCAAATTACTCCAAGCTCAAGATTTTTGGATGTCCAGCTTACTACCATGTGAACAATGGGAAGCTGGAGCCTCGAGCCAAGAAAGACTTATTTGTTGGATATGGTACTGGAGCAAATTACAGAATTTATGGCATTGCATCAGGTAAAGTGATATACAGTCGTGTTGTCACTTTTGATGAAAATGTTTTGTTGCAGACTACAGAAGAATTGGAAATTACATCACCAAAAGTTGAAAATACTACTCCTGAACAGGTGGAGTTATATACACAGCAGCCTAATAATATTGATCAAGTTGAACCAAAAGATAACTCATCAGGTATTCGGAAAAATGCAGTTAAGGAGGAAGACAACCACCACTAAGAACCATTGGCAAAGAACGTCCTAGAAGGGACATTAGACCTCCCATTAGGTATGGCTATGAAAATTTGGTTGCTTTTGCCTTACAGGTAGCAGAAGAGGTGGAGGATTCTATTGATCCACCTACTTATGAAGCTGCATTGAAATGTTCTGATGCTGATCTTTGGATAACTGCAATGGAGGAGGAATTGCAATCCCTCCATAAAAACAAAACTTTGGAGCTTGTGAAACGTCCAAAGAACAAGAACATTGTAGGTTGCAAATGGGTCTATAAGAAGAAAGTTGGGACTCAAGGCAACACTGGGGTGCAGTACAAGGCAAGGTTGGTTGTGAAAGGCTATTCACAGCGAGAAGGAATTGATTACAATGAGATATTTGCTCCTGTTGTACGTCATACATCCATTAGAGTGTTTTTGTCTATTGTTACAGTACAGAATCTCGAATTAGAACAATTGGATGTAAAGATGGCCTTCCTGCATGGTGATTTAGATGAAGATATCTGGATGGAGCAACCAACAGGTTTCGTGGTATAGAATAAAGATGATTAGGAGTGCAAGTTGAATAAGTCTCTTTATGGACTTAAGCAGTCACCACGACAATGGTACAAGAGATTTGATGCATTCATTACCAAAATTGGTTTTAGCCGTAGCTATTATGATTCATGTGTATATGTTAGAACTCTTGATGATAACACACATATTTATCTGCTTTTGTATGTTGACGATATTCTCATAGCTGCAAAGAATGTTGATGTTATTTAGGAGCTGAAGGGCAGATTAAAATCTGAATTTGAAATGAAGGATCTTGGTCCAGCTAGCAAAATTCTTGGGATGGAAATCAGGCGTGACAGGAATTCTGGTAAGCTATTTTTAAATCAACAAAAGTATGTTGAAAAGATCCTTAACAGATTTGGCATGGCTTCTTGTAAAGCCATTGGCACGCCATATGACAAGAATTTGAAGTTATCCTCAGTTATGTGTCCTGAATCTGAAGCAAATAAATTAGATATGCTGAAAGTTCCTTACTCTCAGGCAGTTGGTAGCTTAATATATGCGATGGTTTGTACTAGGCCTGATTTAGCATATCCTTAAAGTGTTGTTAGCAGGTTCATGTCCAATCCAGGTAGGGAACATTGGAAAGCTGTGAAAAGGATATTCAAGTACTTGAAAGGAACTTCTGACATTGGTTTATTATATACTACATATCAGAATTGTACTTTAGCAGGTTATGCAGATTCTGACTTTGCAGGGAATGTTGATAAGAGAAGGTCTTTGTCAGACTATGTTTTCACATTTGCAGGTTCCATAGTGAGTTGGAAATCAACTCTTCAGCCTACTGTAGCGCTGTCTACTACTGAGGCTGAATATGTGGCTTTGACAGAAGCTGCTAAGGAGGGAATCTGGATGAAAGGATTGTTAGGAGATTTGTGTTGGCACACAGATAAAGCAGACATCTACTGTGATAGTCTCAATGCTATTTGTCTCTCTAAGGACAATGTCTTTCATGATAGAACAAAGCATATTGATGTGAAGTATCACTTCCTCAGGAATCAAGACAAGATAAAGATCAAGAAGATCAACACCCGAGACAACCCAACTGATATGTTTACCAAAGGGGTTGTGGAGAGCAAGTTCAAGCATTGCTTGGACTTACTCA
>JAMKPZ010004189.1:0-15816 GCA_024699675.1 Amphibolis antarctica
ATTATTTACTTGATTTTCATACATACCGTTGTTTGATTAACTGCCGATCAATACTTGTCGCCAAATCAATAAATAACTTTGAATTACTATCACAATTCTAAATTTAATTCATCTTGTTTAATTTATTCTCAGCAAAAGGATGCGAGGAAATAGTACAATAAATTATGCTAGAGTTACGTAATAATTAATATGATAAAATTTATATATTAATTTATACAATGATAATGACACATATAAATTTACATGGAATTAAAGTTAATGTTCAAGAAAGAGTTTTCAAACGAAATTTTAATTCAAACCTAAATAAAAATATTCTCTTATAAAATACTTTATCTATTCTAAAAATTGGTAATCGTAGATTTTGCATTGTTAAAATCAATTAGTTAATATAATAAAAAATCTTAATTTTACTTATCGATTTCGTCGTAAAAGTCTGCATAACTCGCTAAACCATGTCGTATTATTGTCAGATTGGTTTGATCATGGTTGGCTGTGTTGACATGAGTGAGCATAACCCAATTGACACATTTACATATACGGCAAGGTGTGGCCTGTCATGGTTGCAGGATACCGTGTGATTTTTTTTTGTTAAAATAAATAGATTACTTTTACGTGGGTGTCATCGGTGGAAGTTTTTTTTTTGGACACTCTCTCTCTTGATCAAACAGCCATTAATCTTTAATCTGACAGATGTCTACAGAATTAACTTCTATAGGTACGTACAGAATCATTTTACTATATATATATATATATATATATATAGAGAGAGAGAAAGAGAGGTTGAAGGTGAACTTGATGTTAGAATTCACTGCAGTTTTTTTTCTTTTTTTTGCACATCTCGATGCACGAAAGATGACACGTACCTTACGAAAAAACACTACACAAGATTACTCTCACCTATTTATGATTTTATTTGGTAACATTCTTTCATTTTTAATTTTAAATTTTTTTAAAAAAATTATATATTATCATTACCTTATAAATATCTATACGTAAATTTTTATTTTATAATTTATTATAAAATTTAATTTTATTTAACAAAAAAATTTAATTCTTACTTTTTTACAATATTTAAAATTAAAATACTTCATCGTCAATCCAACATGCATTGGGTAAGCTTCTGCAACGCGTGCAAATAAACGTGCGCTTAATTAATATTGCGAGACAAAATGACACCGAAACTTGTGTGAAAGAAAAAGAAAAGAAAAAGAAAAAGGAAGAGATCGACAGTACGGTAGCAGTGGATCGTAGCCGGAGCATGGGGCTGTTCACGTGAGCCGCATGTGGGCTGCATTCTAAGCACGCCAATCATTCCCACGTCATGTGTTATAATAATGTCGTATGATATTGACTTTGCGCCAGACGTGAATAACAATGGCCCACACGTGAGGATGTTTTTTCAGGAAGAAGTTTGAATAGTATTCTTTCAGGTAAAAATTTAAATTTTAAATTTTAAAATGGTTTTAAAAGTTTTATAATTATTGAGTTATCACTTCAGTGGTTCTCTGATAATGTTTCGTGTTTTACATTCATATATGTTGACCTTAATTGTTTTTTTGGGTCAAAGTTAACTTTTCAATGTAATTTTACCATTAAAGTGATATTGTAGTGGTTGAGAAATTATTTATTAAAATTTATGATTTCAGGTTCAAAATTTTATTAATGCAGTAGAATTATTTTAATATAATAATTATAAAAATCGTAAAAAAAAAATTATTTTGATTTTTAAAAAAATTCGAATTTACAATAAAAAAAGATAATACATGACAAGAAGGTGAAAGCATTTGGGCTGATGTTTTTTCCTAGTTAGGTTACTGAAATCACGTAACTATCTATCGTTTGTTATTTTATAATGAGAAAGAAAATCATAATTGAAATTACACATTTTTTCGCAAAGAAATCATCGTTACATGATTTTTTGAAGTACTAGACTTGTGTTTTCGTGAAATTATACTCATGTAGATGACGAAAATAGAAATTCATAATCTGCACTTCAATCTTATAATCGATCCAATAGTTGATTATCGAGATTATAAAAATACTCCCACCAAAAAAAAAAAAAAAATTTCTATTAATTTTTTTGACGAATAGTATTAAAATCAAGAGACACAATTATAAGCCTATAAAAAAGTCTAAGTAAAAATGTAAACCTGAGATATTAAAGCCTAAAGAAATTTTTACAATTACTGCATTATCATTTTAATGATCTTAAATCTTAAATACTAAACCTCAAAACTAAAGTTTTCAGGATTTTTTTAAAAAAAAGGTTACGTGCAATGATCGAAACTGAAAGCAAGGTCAAGGTGTACGGGTATTTTAGTGATGAGATTTTTTTTCAAAAAAAAAAATCAGACGGATGAGGACCACGTGTGGCGCACATGGGATGATGGGCATGGGCTTGTACGACCGGTCCAGTGGGCTGTCGGGCGGACAGCTGAATAAATAATTGGGCTGGAGTTTCGTCTTCGACATCTTTAAAAAAAAATCAAAAACAACTTTTATATATTTCGAATTAAAATATCATCTTGCGAATACTTACCCACGTCATGAATTATTTTCTAAAATATTTTAGGTCATTTAAGCAAAAATATAATTCTCTTGGTTTAGGTAGATTTCTTTCAATGCAATCATTGGATAATCATCTCTCAGCGTTAATTTTATTTTTCTTCGTAGGTATTGTTTATTTTAATTTTTTGAAACTCTATTTACTATATAGTGTAATTTTACATGGTATGTGTTGTCAAACAAAATATAAGTTTAGACCCATGTTTTAAAGTCGAAGAAAGTATACTCAACTCCAGAATTAATTTCAGAAATTTATTTCACTAATAACAGTGGAAATGTTTTTTATTAGAATCTCATGGTACTTCTATAAATATTTTTTATTCTTATCTAAAATAAAAATTGTAACGCGTTTTTTTAAAAAAAAATTCAAATTAATTATACACCACTTAACCTTGCATGCATTAATTGAAAGTAGACATTTTCTAAGTACTTACGATTGCGTGCAGATAATTTGAAGAATTCAAAAAAATGATTTTCTACGTTACATTTGTTTAATAATTTTAGACTTCTAAAGAGAAGTTACGATGAAGTAACCATAAATAAGAATTAAATCGAATCTTGTGTTGAATTTGTATACTACAACAATAGATGTAAGAAAAAAAATTAATGCTATGAGACTCATATACATTTATTTTTTAAAATACAACTTCAACGTATAAAAGAAGGTAAAAGTAAAATAAAAAAAATATAGGTTAAGTTTATTTTCAATTTCTTTAAACTTTTAAAATTATTTTAATATCATTATTATTATATAAATTCTAATTTATAAATTTTTATCACCTAAATTATTATATAATTTTTTAACTTTATTTATAAAACCAACTCCAACTTCAACTCCTAAGATTAAAAACAACTATCTTCCAACGTACCAAATGATTAAAATTATAGAAAAAAATAACGGCAGAAATCAAACATTTTTAAGAAAATTACGTTTCAATAAACGGCGGTGGGTCCCAGGCGCGGAGTGGGTCCCAAGGGAGTTAATGCGGGTGTCGGACGGAAAGGGGACAGCTCGACATCCACGTCGCAACGGTCGCGTGGGACGCAGCGGTCCCTACGTATCGAAATGCGCCAGTACGACTACCGACACCGGCAAGCCGAGCCACGTGAGTTGATGCCATCGACCCGTCCCCCTCCCACGTGAACTTCTCGCGTCCCTCTCAAGCGCCACGCTGGTAGACCCGTCAAAGCAAAACGGAACGACCGAACGACTTCGCTGTTCGCCTCTCCCTCCGCTGCAACGAACCCCGTGCCTCGTCACTTTCGATGTTTTCTTTCGGCGTCGTGATCGAAAGTTTAGTTTGGTAGCGTTAGATCATTTGATCATTATCGAAATCTTTTTAGGCTTTAAAGACTTATATTTGAACTTTTATTTATACACAAATTTCTTATAAATTCGTAACGATGTGAAATTAAGATTTTTATATTACTTGTAAGTTAATTTTTATTAATTAATTGACTTTAATAGGTTAAAACTTACATTATAGTGAAATTAAACTTTTCTTATTAGTTAATTAATTTTAACGAAGTAAAAAATCTACCAACAGTATAAAAAAATTTACCAACAAGACTTAACGAAGCGAGGGGACAAAAGGTGGGTGCGGAGGGAGGGGTCCATAAGAAGAAGCATAGGAACCGGACGGATTAATAATTGCACTAACAGAATACATGGTGAGTTTTTCTTTAAAATGAATGGCAATATTTTAACTTCGGTTGTCATCTGAACATTTAGTGATTCTCTACTTTAAGTAATCAGATAAACAACTATTAATAAAATTCTGCCATTGATGTGGAATAAAATAACATCTACTTGATGAAACCATGTTTGATTTTTGGGCATAAGGGTTCATGATTGGGATCATTGGCAGAGGACCATTGAGACAATCATATAATTGCAGTTGTGCAGCTCATCCACCACACCATTGTACATGTACATGTCTTTCTCTCTGTCTGTATATATATATATGCACTACACCACACTTCCAACCAGGGCAAAATCCAAAGGGAAGAAGAGGAGAAAGGCTGCGAATTGCCCCGGCGATCAAAGTTGAAGAAGATGGACGATCTTGGGCTTGGCTTATGCTTGGGGAATGGCACGTCTGCTGCTGCTGGTGGTGGTGGTGGTGGTTCACACTACAAGCTGCACTGGATTGATCTCCCAGGGACCTCCATGGGTGGGTGCATGCTGGGGTTCGAAGATGAATTGATCGGCCTTTTCTTTGGGTTAATTACGTGGTGGTCACGTTGTGTTTGATTCATTGTTTTGCAGGCGAGACGACGGAGCCTTTGGTGAAGGGGATAGACGTGAACAGGGTGCCGACGGTGGAGAAGGAGACGGAGGAGGACGCAGTGGTCTCGTCCCCGAACTCGACGGTGTCGAGTGTTAGCGGGAAGAGAGGGCAGAGGGAAGGGAGCGAAAACGACAGGGCTTTCTCCAATGGCGGGCTCGGCACCAGCGACGACGAGGACATGGGATATGGGTCGAGGAAGAAGCTCCGGTTGTCCAAGGACCAGTCCGCCGTTCTTGAGGAGAGCTTCAAGCAAAACAATACTCTCAATCCTGTAGCTTTCCTTCTTCTTCTTCTTCTTCTTCTTCTTCTTGTTTCCTTGGAATTTTCGGAACAGAGGGTAACATTTCGTCTTCACTTTTCCAGAAGCAAAAGCTGGCGTTGGCCAAGCAGCTCAATCTCCGGCCGAGGCAAGTGGAGGTGTGGTTCCAAAATCGAAGGGCAAGGTGAGCTTGACATACCAATACCACTTTTTCTTTAAGATTTCAGAGTAATTAAGATGTGTTTTTCTAATCATTTGAATCAACAAATAAATTTACAGAACAAAGTTGAAGCAAACAGAGGTGGACTGTGAGCTCCTGAAGAGATGCTGTGAGAATTTGAAGGAGGAAAACCGAAGGCTGCAGAAGGAGGTGCAGGAGCTGAGAGCTCTGAAGCTCTCCCCGCAATACTACATGCAAATGACACCTCCCACCACTCTCACCATGTGCACCTCCTGCGAACGCGTCGCCGCCTCCTCCAACACGTCCGGCGCAACCGCCGCCGCTCGTCCGCCGGGTGGTACAGCGGCCCCACGAGACCAGATGGTGTCCGGCCACCACCCCCGTATCAGTTCTGCTAACGCCACCAGTGGCGTCAACCGTCAATACCAACAGCAGCCGTTCTTCCGGCAAGTCGGCGATGGGCCGGCGCTCCTTTGGGCGCCGACGCCGCTTCGCACGGTCAAGTTCCTGGACACCCTGGCGGCGCACAGATCATGATCGATCGCAGCCACTTCCCACTTGATCATTAATCCTTTTGTGCATGTTAAAAGAAAATAAAAAAAGGACGAGAAGCGGGCACGAAAGGCGTGGAACTGTGAAAATTCTTAAATTCCTTCGTTTTTTATGTTAGGGAAATTCACATAAATGTTTTTTTTCTGATAATGTATCAACATTAATCTCTTAAATGCCTTGTCATTTGTATTTCGTGTTACATTTTTCAAAGCCGTAGCATTCATCATTTTATAGATAACGGACGCGTTTTTTATTAAATTCAAAATTAATATTAATTTTTTTTACATTAGTGTCAACAAGAAAGATACAAATTTAGAATTCGGTTGATTACAATTTTTTAAAATTTTTTAAATTACTTTTAACATTATTATTATTATATAAATTTTAATATATAAATTTTTATCAACTAACTTCACTATTTTTAACTTCAACTCTATTCAATTTACAAAATTAAAAAATTTATCCACGAATGCATATTTAAAAATATCATCGTTCCAAGTTTTCTCTGTTAAAGGAAAATATTTTTTATTTTAAATTTTTTTTTATGTCTTCTCGTCAGTCATCGTGGCGAAAGTTTTTGTTTTTTTTCACAATTATTATCGTTGTTATAATATTAAGCAAAAATTAAAGAGTAACATTGCTACAGTTAATTAAAACGTTTTCGATTAAGAATGTTTCAGGTAAATGAATACAAATTATTGGATTGAAAATTCACACGTGTGGTTACGTCTTCATTATAAATATTTATTTTAAATGTAATTTTTATAGTAAATAACTTTTAAATTAATATATTTAAAATAATCATTAAATATTTATAATATTTTCAAATGTGATCATTCGGCGGACCTTTTTCCACCACTGATTGATTGATAGATGACGTGGTTTATCATGTGCCGCACAAACACACTTGATACGAATAATAAAATTCTCGTTGGATGTTTATTTATTTATTTTTTTAAAAAAAGACGTTACGTATGTTTTAAATTTTTTTAATCAATTTTAAATGTTAAATGAAGTTGAAGTTAAAATTAATAAAATAATTAAAATTAAAATTATATATTAATTAATATGATAAAAATTTCTATATTAAAATTTATATAATGATAATAACACGTAAATTTAAAACTAATGTCTTCGTAGAATTTACTGGAGTTGAATTAAAATAAATTCAATTTTTATGGAATATTTATTTATATTGGTGAAATTAAATTTTATTTATTTTCAATGATATTATTTATTCTTTAGTTTAAGGTAAAAATAAAATATGGACTTATAAAATCTAAATTATCAGAAATTTAACTACCTCTAGCTTTATTATCTGCTTTCAGCTGACTATAAGAATTTTTAATTTTATTTAATTCTATTAGATAGATAAATACGTATACACTGAATTTATTTTCTTATAATTTAATTTTATTCAAAAAATAAATTTTTAACCATTTATTTTCAACTAATTACATAAGTATTAAATTTACGTACCTTAGAAGCAATTTACAAAGACAATCCTAATACAGTTGTGCAGGGCCTGCAGGCAGACGGCAACACGAGGGCCACACGTGTGTCACGTGGATTGGGTGTGATGCCTCGTGGGGATCCTCGAAGGCCGAGGAGAACAGCTGGAGGAGAACGTTTTGCCATCAACGCTTCGTCTACGGTGTAAATATAATTATTAAAATTAAACTTCAGTCATTTATTTTAATATGTATTAAAATAAAAATTTATATTTTTCAGTCATAAAATATGCAAAGACGTGTTGCACATCATCGCCATAATTAATTATTGTAAGGTTTTCTATAAATTTTTTCGATGATCAAAAATATAAAAAAAATCATGCAAATTTTTTATAATGATATTTATTGCAGTCTACGTTACTCTATTCAACTGTCGTGTATGCATTAATGTTTTCTATAAATTGTTAAGACGGCATGGAATATTAGGAAGTGAACGACTTTTGCCGACCCAACCAAACCTCGCACGTGCCAAGCTTGGATCAATTTGCTCGTAATCAAGCATAGGCTTAATTGGGCCCAAGTCCATATTCGGGCCTATTAAGTATATAGAACTTGGGGCCATATTAGGAAGTGGATTTTTTTTTTGTGTGGATTTAATTATAGTTTGTTTATGTAATCCGAAGTGTCAAAGTCGAATGAGAAAGTAAAGTTGAATGGCACATTTGAAGGGACTTGCCTACAGCAACGAACAATTGTGACGTAATCTCGATACATTGTCGAATTTTTAGTCAATTTACATAAATTAAATTAAAATCTTTTTTTTTTACAATCCTACTATTACAAATCTGTCTTGTGTATGAAATTGATAAGCAGACAACGCTGTTTAATTTCAAATTGTTACGAAAGAGCGATCACCACTATGGAGTTGTTTTAGATATTTGGCCAAGTGTGGAGGGAGTTTTAATTAACTTATGGAGTTAGATTAAATTAAAATCGAAGTTAATTTTATAAATAGAGTAAAAATTATATAATAATTAATGTAGTAAAAATTTATGTATCGACACTTATGTGATAATAATAATATTTGAAGTAATTTTACGAATCAGCTAAAATCAACTCAAAATAAGGCTTTTATAATTGATGGAATTAATCACCAAATCTCTGCACTTTTGTGGCATTTATCTCAAACAATGTAACAACAATCGTAGATTATACGATTGAGATGATGTGAGATGCAAATCACCAGAAAATCTCATGAGCTGACTTAAAGTTTCATTTGGTAATGATATTTTAGTTTTAACTTTAATTTTATATAAAATTTTATGTATCATTATTATAATATAAATATTAATATATTGCTTTTTATCTTACAATTCATTGTAAAGTTAAACTTTGTTTAGTAAAGAAATTTAACTCTAAATTCTTTGTAATATTCAAAAATAAAAGACCTTGTTACCAAATGCACCTTAAAAAGGGTAGTTTGGTGACTTAGTTAAGTTTTGATTACTACACAATTAAAGGATTGCACAGTAATATATCAAACATCAAAATAGGTTAACATTGGTCACCAACTTAGGTAAGTAATTGGTAATGTGACGTGAAGTCTTATTGACTAATTCTTAATTTCTTTAATTACATTCATTTAAATCAATAAGACTTCTAAACGTGTAAATACGTATATTTTATTTTATTTATTTTTTGATTTTATTTTATTTATTTATTTATTTACCATAAAATAATGTTTTATCAGTTATTTACTTTAAATTATGTTGGTGAATATTACCCGTGAATATCGTAGCAAATACTGTGGAAATACATTTAGGTCATTAGGGTGGAGTTTGTAGATTTATGTTACTTAGAAATCAATGAAAAGGAAAATAAAAAAAATATTTTTAAAATATTAAAAATTTAGAAATAAAACATTTTATGGAAGTACACTTTATGAAAATTTATATTTAATTTTTTAAAAAGTAAAAATATTCTAGATTTTTTTCTAAATTTTCTTTTTCATTAATTTTCAATGAGTACAAACCTCCTAGAAATCAATGAAAAATAAAATTTGAAAATTTTTCCATTGTTAAAATGTTAAAAATATGGAAATAAAAAATTTTATGAGACTATTTTAGTACCTTATGAAAATTTATATTTAATTTTTTTTAAAATAAAATATTCTAAATTTTTAAATTTTCAACAATGAAATTTTTTTCAGATTTTCCTTTTCATTAATTTTCAATGAACTCCCCTTAAATTAAATAGTAAAAGTTTTGTGCAGAGAAAATAAAAACAATATTGGGGATTAATATGATGTTGAAATTTTTTAAAATCAATATTAATTAATTTTGAACTAATAAAATCAGGAATATTTTAAGATATAAAATACATGATTTCATAATTGCAGATAGTTAAATTTTAATTAATTTCGAATAAATGTTTGTACATTTAATTTGAAATTATAGTCATCAAATATTATTAACAGAAAAGTTTAAATGGAGGCATCGCCAACCTTACGGCCGGAGGCGCCTCTCACTTTTAAATTTTTTTAATATATAAATTAACGAGGTTCACTTTTTACGTAAACTTACGATTTCTGTGGTTAGAATATGGTGAAATTTAGTAAATATTTACGTCGTTGAAATAATAAAAATTTAATTTTTATTAAAGTTTTTATAAAAAATCTAATAAGAATTCATTTTCTGTCCTTTCGAGTTCCAACCATAACGACGTTAGAAAATGCTTCTTTATGGGTCTGGTCAGCATTGCTCCTCTCCTTTTATTAGTATTCTTGGTTTAATCGAAAAGTTGTTACATTTCAGGTTGTTCGAAGGCTTTCAACTCTGATTTTCAAAATCTTTAATCAGACTTACCTTTAATATTAGTTCACCTTATACTATTACATCAATTACGGTTGTTCATTTTTATCGCCCTACATCTAGGGTTTGAGCAATATATTATTTGTTTATTTATTTAATTTTAATTTTAATAATTGTTGATAATTGAAGTCGAAGATAATTTTATAAATGATGTTAAAATTATATAATAAATTATGATATAAAAATTTATATATAAAAATTTGTACGATGATAATAATATATAAGAATTTATGTAAAATTAAAATTAAAAGTGAAATAAAGAAAATACACGAGTAATCTTTGTGGCCTGGTGGCCTTCTCGGCGGGTGGCCATTTTTTGTTTCAGCTCGAATCTGATATTTCTAACTGAATTGCGTCTTTAGGAGAGTTTTTTTTCTGTTACCAATGGAGCTGCTATTTTTACTTTGTTGGCTTGTTGCGCACTCTTCGAAACTGCAATTTGTTTATGTTTAATTAATATAATCTACACTTTAATTTTATTTTAAAAAAAAAATTCTGTAGACAAATATGACTCCACCTAATGTTCGTGCGCGTTGTACCTAACGAAGATACGCGTGTTGGTGGTGTCCGACTTTTTATTAAAGCGAGTTTATATTATATTTAATCAGCGCAGCAGTGAAATCGCTAAGCTACCATGAGATGAAGTCCAAGAAGCAAAGAAAAGGAAAGAGAGAGGTAATGAAAATTATTATAATTTTCAACAATAAGATAAGAAAAACTTAAATTATATCAGCACCATCAGCTTATCAGTCCAGTTGTTAGTAACTAAGGTACGAAGTAAAGCAGGAGCATTCATCAAAAGGAAAAAATCGATAACATTAGAGATAAAGAGATCTAATAAAGTTATAAGACTTTGATCATAGAATTGTTGGATGCAAGTGATTTTAACCAAAAGATTACAAGAGTAAAAATATTAGTAGATGTTAAGTTAATATTCAAAAAAAAGTATGAAAAATATTATTATTTCTAGCCAACCAAGCAAACCATAAAAAAGCAAAAAATAAGCTTATGGAAGAAGGCGAGAGATTAAGGTTAAAGAAAAGAGATGGAAAAGAAAGAACATTGCGAATATTAGTGGAGAGGATTTGTCTAATGTTGGAGTAAAATATAGATCAAAAATTATTAGCAAAGAGATAATAGAAGAAAAGATGACTAGTTGTTTTAACCGTTCAACTTAAAGATTGCAAATGGTAGAACTATACTAATTCCTTTTAGCAAGATTAACTTTAACATGAATTTTATTACAGGGAGTCTCAGCCAAGTGAAATATTTAATTTTTAGATAAATTTTACTTTTCCAAATATCCTTGTAAAGGGAAAAGCAAACACTACTATCTGAAATTAGTTGGCAAAAAGAGTTAGATGTGGTGTTGTCTGAACTTTTTCTGACTTACCTAGAAGTGTCAATCGTGTCATATTAGTATGGTACGACACGATTTTTATGTCGGTATGACACTATTTGTGTTGTGTCGGCATAACTTACATTGCCAACGAGCCAATCCAGGTACTACCCGTGACAAGAAAAAATACTATTTGTGTCGATCAATGACATGATTTTGACCGATACGATTTTTTAAATAATTTATTATTTAATTAACAAATAACAACATTCTTATTGGGACCCGACGTCGCGACCCAGTTGCCGACCCAATGACCTAACTGTCAATCCAATGACTCGGCAGCCCATCTCACCTCCTTCCCATGCACGCGATCGTTCACTCCGCCAACCGCACGACCCGTGCCCCCCCCCTCCTACGACTTGGCGACCATTCGTCCCACCAGCCTGACCTTACCCCTCATTGCCTCTGACAGCTCACCTCTCTCTTCGGTTCTTCTTTCTGAGACTTGGCGTCGCGACCTGGTTGTCGACCCAATGACCCGGTGATCGACTCAATGACTCTGCGGCTGGCCCAGGCACGGTTCCCCAGCCTGCCTACCCGCGCACGCGACCGTTCACCCCTCCAATTGACTCGGTGACCAGTCCCGCCCCCCTCCAATGACCTAGCAACCGTTGCCCCCCCCTCCACAACCTATCTCGTAGTCTCATGCTGGGTCAGATCGTGCTTATTTCGTGTTGAAATTTGTGCCGTGTCGACACGACATGAACTACCTAGGAGTTCAGCCCAAGTATGACCCATAGTACGAAATTTTTTTTGTACCATGTCGTTGACCAACACGATCAAACCATGCCGGGTCATGCCCAACATGGCCCGGCTGACAACTCTAGACCCACCTAATGTTGCATTTTGTCTTAAATTTTTTTAATTATATTTATTATATACTATAATAATATATAGTGAATCAATTAAATAGTAATGAAATGTATAGTAAATTGTAATGTAAAAATTTATATATGAAAATATATATAGTAATAATAGCGTATGATAATTTGTGAAGGGGAGAAAAAGTCTTCTCTAAACATATATATCCTAAATATTTAGGTTGCTTCTATTTGGACTTTTGTAACATCGATTGAAATACATGTTTACATCTTGTTGTATCTTTGAAAGGTATAAAAAATGATATAAAATATAAAAAATTTAACTTGTGTATTCTTTAAATGCAAAAGTTCCCATAAATATGTATTTAAATTCTTACGAAAGGAAAATACGTTTCAAAACGAAAGCAACGCCAAGAACTTGTGCAACAACTTTTTGAAAAAACAGTGTTTGGAAATAGTTTCCTCAGAAGCTGTGTTCTACTTTATCGTAAGAGAAGAAATCTGATCTTAAATTCAAACAAGAATTAAAACGACATTATAAAAAAAGAAGCTGTGTTCTACTTTGTCATTGACAATTTATTTTTATTTAATTTTACTTATACGGACCCTTAATTTTAATTCAACTCCAGTACCGTAAATGAAATTAGTTAAAATTGTTGTTAATTATAGTTGAGATTATTGGTTATATTTATTTAAAATTTGTGTATGTTAAATTTTATATTATCATTTATATTATACGATATAATATTATTTATCAATTTTAATAATTTACTGTAATAAAAATTAAAATTAGATAAATAAATAAATCTTAAGACTGAAAACATTTATTAAGAAATTTAACTAAAAAGTTAGTTGTTATTTTCAAGGACGGTGGACAAAGCGGACAGGTTCGGACCGTTCGGTCGCCGTGCCACCTACAAAAATTTGCGTAAATAATACGACGGATCGATGTATGACAACACCACCGTATACTTATAACAAACAGTTGGGTGAGACGACGTTGATGTCGAAGGGAAAGGAAAAACACTGCGGCGGACATATGGATGGCAGAGGCTTTTGAGTCAAGATCCCACCAGCGGTGAAAAAAGAAGCGAAGATATCGAGAAGGAAGGCGACGCTTTTTTCTACCATGCTCACCAGCTCCTCCACTTTCTCAGCTTCATCTTCCCTTCCTCCTCCTCTTCCGTCTTCTGTTTGATCTGCTTCTTCTGCCAGCAACGACAATCTCTTCCGACTTCTTTCAATCGCTCATTCCTTGCTTGTTCTTCTTCCATGGAGGAGGGAGATTTCGGTCACGTTCCGTCATTGCAGAGGACCAAGCATAGCCCACTCGGGTTTGTCTCTGGTTTCCTCTACAAATCCTTCGTCGTCGCTGTACTCCTCTTTCTTCTGCCTCTCTTTCCTTCCCAGCCGCCGGAAATCATGAACCAGACCATTCTGACCAGGGGCTGGGAACTCATTCACCTCCTCCTCGTCGGCATAACCGTGTCCTACGGCCTTTTTGGCCGCAGGAACGCGGACCCCATGGCGGATAAAGACTCGCTGCAGAAGCATGAGGCGTGCCGGCGGTCTTACGTGTCGGAGGTTCTTCAGGTGGCGTCCGTGTTCGACGACGACGAGGTGGAGACCGCGTCGGTGGAAGGGAGCCAAGCGCAGATGTGGAGTTCTGGGTACTACAGGGCGGAGTCGAGGGTGGTCGTCCAACGGGAGAATTCTGGTCACGGGAGTGAGACGAGCAAGCCTCTGCTTTTGCCCGTCCGGAGCTTGAAGATGAAGGCTGTCGGTCCCGAACCGGCCAATGCTGAGCAGGTGCTTCATGCTCGTCCCGGGCCAGGAGACTTGGGCCTTCCAGAGGTGGTCGCAGCGGAAGCGGTGGAGGAGGAGAAGAGTGTTGTAGTTCTTCCTTCACCCATTCCATGGCGATCTCGGCCGGGAAGAATGGATGCGAGGGCTGAATCTGGCGTGCCCTCTGCTCCACAGTCGGACTCCACTCCTCCACTTTTCTCTACTTCTGTGGTCAGAAGCCGGTCCTTCCAATCAGGGCGGACTAGACGGGCATCTACTTCACCGTCGACATCTCCTTCTCCGGATCTCAGAGCAAAGAACGTAGAAGGGTCGGTGAAAGGGACGAACTTCCACAAGCCTTCTACGCCACCACCGCCACCGCCACCACCACATTTTTCTCTTCATAAGCGTCGACAAGGCCTAGGGCACAACATACAAACCAAGACAAGTTTCAAGGACTTGGACAGGAGCGGAGGAGGAAGAGAACCCGCGCCCTCGCCGACCACCAAAGCAACGAGTTCCACTGGGGGACGGATTCCTCTTCACAACTCTCGGCCGCCTGTTTCTCCATTGCTGAAGACCACTCACGCTGAGAAGAAAAACGGGTCGCCGAGGAAATTCATCATAGACTCCTCCTCCGACGGTGACCGTGCTCCCACCGACGTCGGAGAAGAAGAAGATGGTGATGATGAAGAAGAGACCTCCAACTCCGGAGCCGAACGAGAAGCGAACGCGAACGAAGTCGACAAGAAGGCCGACGAGTTCATAGCCAAGTTCAGGGAGCAGATTCGGCTCCAGCGGATCGAGTCCATCAGAAGATCGACGGTCCAGAAGCGAGCAATGAGGAAAGCACAAGCATAGGTTTCCCCACCTGTCAATTGTCAGAGTTCCTCACGTGACCGGAGACACTATGCTCATTCATTATCGCTGGTTTTTTTTTTATAAAAAATATCGCATTTAAATTTGAACGGAATATTTATCGTCAAATTGTTGGAAAAACTAGAAGATCGATTGCTTTACCATTTTCTGATCATATCCACCCTCGTTACCTCACCCATGAAGTTTTCTTTACGATTAATGTCGAGTTTGAGAGACATACCTCTCGTTTGCGATTTGTAAAATTACTTCAAATATTATTATTATTATTATATGGGTTTAATGGTTCTGTAGGTGCCTACAGAACTGAAAAAAGGAAGTCATGCGGAAAAAAATCCGCTCCTGTCGATGACACCCGCGTAAAAGTAAAAGCAGTTCATTTAATTTTTTTATTTAAAAAAAACAACGATTCATTTTTCCCTAATCATCCTCACCTGCGTAGTCGACCGGAAGTCCCCTCGTCAAGGATTTGGGATTTGGGATTTGGGATTTAGGATTTGGGATTTGGGATTTGGGATTCATTTGTAAGGATTTTTTTGAAGTTACCGAATGGAATACGGAAGGACGTCAGTTAGCGTTGGATCTACCGACAGGTTACAGGTTAGTTAGAGAAGTTGATTTATTAAGTGCATTGATTATACTTTTGTTTAACATCGGTTACAGGTTAGTTAGAGAAGTTGATTTATTAAGTGCATTGATTATACTTTCGTTTAACATGAATGAACATTTATTGGGGGAAAAATGTTTGCAACATTTATGGGAAAAA
>JAMKPZ010004190.1:0-34197 GCA_024699675.1 Amphibolis antarctica
ATTTTTCCCTCAATAAATATTCATTCATGTTAAACGAAAGTATAATCAATGCACTTAATAAATCAACTTCTCTAACTAACCTGTAACCGATGTTAAACGAAAGTATAATGAATGCACTTAATAAATCAACTTCTCTAACTAACCTGTAACCTGTTGATAGATCTAACGCTAACTGACGTCCTTCCGTATTCCATTCGGTAACTTCAAAAAAATCCTTCACAAATGAATCCCAAATCCCAAATCCTTGACTGAGCAGGTGAGGATGCACTTAATAAATTAACTTCCGGTGGACTGCGTAGGTGAGGATGATTGAGGAAAATGAATCGTTGGAAGGAAATTTTTTTACGTGGGTGTCATCGGCAAGAGGGGATTTTTTTCCGTAGGCTTCCTTTTTTGAGTTCTGTAAGCATCTACAGAACCATTAAACCCTATATATATATATAAATTTGACTAGACAAAGTCTTATCTCTCCATCTCACGTACCGGCCACACACACCCTTGTGGCTGCTCCTTTTTTTCTTCTGATTGATCATGAACTTTACATGTCTGAGCTAAGATTAATTAATAACTAGTTGGTGGTCTTGATCATTGATTTCCAATCATCTTTGGTTGCCCTCATCCTCCCAACTTGACTGCAACATTCCATTTGACATCCTTTTTCCTTGTGCATTCATCCTAACCATCTGCACACACACGTACATATATTTATATATATATAATATATACCTTCTTTTGATGTTGATTCGCTGAAATGACTGCATCTTCCCAATTAATAAATGTCTTTTTTTCTGAATTGCCATTTTACTGGATAAGTTTGGCCTTTTCCACGGCACATAATACTGATAATTTAGGGTGGGTTTGTTTCTAATTAGTTGAACTTATTTTGCACAATACGCAAAAGTGAGTACGGTGTAGTAAAAGATAGTGAAAATACACCAAATATGATCTATAATGATGGATTTAAAATTAAACTTGTCATTATATATAGGTTATTTATGATGATAGACTTTTCAAACTATTACTATATATAGTATTTGTCTGTCATTATATATATATTTTGTGATGAATGATTTAGACTGTCACAAAAGAAGAGATATCTTTCACTATAAGTTACTTACAATGACAAAATTTTTAAATTGTTATTATAAATGGTCTTTGTTCGTCGTCATTTTTCTTTTAACTGAGAAAAGTTTTCATATTTAGATTGGAAAATTTCAATTTGAATTAGAAGAATTCAATTTAGACTTGAAAAGTCATGTAACAATAAAAGGTAACAGGTTATTTTAAATAGAAGTAGTCATATAACTGTAACTTTTCTGAAAAGAATATTGTATATCTCCTTAATTTGGTCTAAATTAAGATAGACAGTAACACTTATCATAGATAGAGGAACATTATATATCTCCTTAATTTGGTTGTCTACTTATACTCTCATGGTTAGAGATTTAATTTTAATATAAATTATCATTTTTAATGAATTTTTTAAAAAAAAATTATGATTCCCAAGAACCCATCTTTCCTGTGAGAGTCTGAGGCAGCAACAAGATAAATCAAAGAAGGTAAAGGGCACTAAAGTCATTTCACCACATTAAGAAGACGTCATGTCCCAACTACCCTTGTGAATTTACCAATATGCCCTCACTTTGTGAAAATGGACACTCAACCTTTTCAAACAAGGGAATGAGGCACAGATGTATCTCTCTCAGAATTCGTCATTATTTTAGTCTTACAGAAATAGACTTTTCGATTCGAAATTTTCATCTATCAATTAATTGAAAGTGAAATACAAAAATTCCAATAAAACTTTGTATCTTTCTTTTTCTTTTTATTTCCTTTCTTATTTTTTAAATTTCTCTTTTTCCTTTCCTTTTCTTTTTATTTCTTTTCTTATTTTATTTCTTTCTTATTTCGTTTTTCACTTATTTTTCCTTTTTTACTTTTTTTTTGGTATGATGTAGTACGCGATTTTCTGTCAATTTTCCAACCACTCTAGTTTGAAATTAATATCAAAATCTCGTAAGATTAAATAGACTACATAACTAAAATTTTGCTTTCTTCGCTAGAAATTTCTTACTTTCGAAACTTTTAGTATGCGATCATAAAAGATCATTGATGAATATTTTAGAAGATTTTAATCAAGTAAATATTTTAATTGATTGTAGTTACTATATTAGAATAGTGAATCCAGGAGAAAGTATGATAAAAAATTAATTAATTTCATAACAAATATAGAAGAATTATTTCTATATATTTAAAAAATTTTCTCACTGTCATTCACCAAAGCCTTAATCCATCAATTACCTTTGGAACGTCAAATTTTGATCCAACAGGAACAAACTAACGACCGTGAATCTTACAATATTTCAAAAAAATTTACATTAAAATTTATATTTTGTGACAAAGGGTCCGTTGGTATCCGATGGAAATGTGGAAACAAAAATGAAAAGTTTAGACAGAAAGGAAAATTAGAAATGAAAATAGAAAGTTCAGACGAAAATCAAAAAAAAGGAGTCATTAGTGTCTGATAGGAAGTGTAGACAAAAATTAAAAAAAAAATCTATTAATATAACAAAGCTCTTAACTATAATACAATAATAATTTTAAATTTGGTACATCCAAATTTACTATAATAGTTTTTTAGGTTATTTTTCTTTAGGTTTGACATTTGGTTGTATTTTTGATTTAAGATTTTTTATTTAATCTTGCATTTTTGTGATGGGTGAGTTTTGGCATTGACATTTATAGTATTTTATTTTTTTAATAATTTTTTTTTTTCTTTTCAAATTTTCTTTTGTAATTATTGTAACATTGTTTACATTAATAAAGTAATTAATTGAAGAGAAATTAATATAAAAATTTCTTTCCTTCGGTTCCTCTTCTTCCTTCCTCTTACATCATCATACCCAGGAAAAAAAGGGTTGACATAAGTGAGAGAGAAGTTGATATGTATGTGTAAAAAAAGGATCAATGTAAATAAAAGAGAGAAATAAACATAAAATTAAAAAATTAACATTCCTAATTTTTGTCAGCCAATTACATCAAAAAAATTTAAAATTTATCTTTTTTTATTTGTAAATTTTGGTCAAACACCAATCCTTACCTTCTCGAACGTATAAATTTAATTTTATTAAATGAAGGACGATCTCGGAGGAGAATAACTGCAAGCCCACCACAAGCGTGTGGATCCCACGTGCGTCGTCGTCTGCGATGTCGAACCGACAAAAATAATAAATGTCCATTTCTCAATTATCCTCTTTTTTAAAATTGTCGGTAATTTTACATTTTCAATCTTAAAGTTGTTTTTTGAATGTATCGAAAATGTGATAAATATTAAAAAATAATTTTTTTAAAAATTATTTATATATTTTATAAAAAATTTATAAATAAATTATATTTTAATATTTCAAATATAATTTCATATTTTTTAGCTACGAGTTTAATGATATTTAAGAAAAGTTAAACAAAGTACATGAGATTAGGAGAATATATTAATTAACCAATGGTAAATAACGCAAAGCCAAGCGAAAACTGTAAATCATCAAGTGATTACGACATTTATGCTTCATTTGTTTTTAATTTTAATTAACTTTAAACGTTAAATTTAAAAATAATAAAATAAATAGAATTAAATTATATAATAAGTAACGTGATAAAAATTTACATATATAAATTTATATAATGGTAATAATATATAAGAATTTATATAAAATTAACTCATAATAAGTACAATAAAAAACAAACAAGTTTTTTTTCATTTTCACAATTATAAATCTATTTTATATCTCAACGAAGATTCAAACCTAAAATCTTGAAGTCTCGTGATCATAAAATTACAAACAAACAAAGATGTATTTATGAGTAGTTTTTTTTCAACTTCAAAAGTAATAAAGAACTGAAGTTAAGATTTGTTTCATGACAAAATTAAAATTATATAATAATTTAAATGATAAAAATTTATATAAACATTAAAAATTATTTTCAATGTTAAAAAGCCACTAACAAACGCAACCGAAGTCTGGACCGAAAAGACGTGTATGCCCTCGACCGCGGAGGAATCGCAAGTGTGACATGGGATGCATATACGTAAATATGACGTCGATCAGATCTATTTTCGTCAACGGACACGTAATGCTGTTTTCCGCAGATTTCCCTCGCTCCCTCCGCGGCTGGACGCACATATCCGCGATTAATGGCGATCGGGGAAGAATGCTGGTAGCTTCGTCCCAGATCGCGCAATGGGACTCCACCCGCTCCACTCCACCAACACCGCTAGTAACGGCGGCGGCGGAGGCGGCGGCAGCGGCAGCGGCGGAGGCGGCGGCAGCGGAGGCGGCGGCAATGGGAGTGGCGGTGGCGGTGGCGGTGGCGGTGGCGGTGGCGGTGGCGGTGGCGGTGGAGGTGGAGGTGGAGGTGGAGATGTCGTCAACAGCCCGAGGTTCGCAGGGGCGATGACGAGGAGGCCGCACTCGTTCAAGCGGGGCGGGCAGGGGAACGAGGTGGAGCTGCAAATCAACTCACCGAGGTCAGGATGCGACGCGTCGACGCCTACGGCTGGGGCGATGGCGGCGGGGGGGATGTGTGGGAATCCGGTTGCGGAGGAGATTTCGAGCACGGAGAGGAAGGCTGCGCAGCGGCAGAACCTCAGGTTTAGGATTGGAGGGGCGGCGGTGCAGCTGCTGGGAGGGAGGAAACAAGTGTTGGATCTTGAGATCAGGGAGAAGAAAGGGAATCTCATGTTTGCGTGCTTCTGCTTTGTTTGCTTACTGCTCGGGTTGGTCAAGATATTCGCCACCCGATTGTTGGGGTTCGGGGGTGGCTATCAGGTTTGAACTCGTGCTCCCGCTGCTTCTTACCTCTTATTGGTTTTTGGGGGAAATGTTGGATTTGTGTGTTTCGAATGGCCCCTTTCTTGTACTTCGGTAGGTAGAGAGAATGCTTGGCTTTGATTTTTCTGCTTGGTAACTAGTTTTGTTACTTATGTTGGAAAGTTGCGGGTTTTTTTCCCCTCTTGTTCAACTTGCATTGTTTCCCGTCTTGATGATTGCTAATGTGACAAATGAATGAAACTAAAATGGTATTTCTTTCCCGATGAAGAAGAGCCGATGGATATGTCTCTGACTCTGGATTTTGCCGCGGTGAGATTTTTGGTGGTTGACGAATCGTGACTTTTTCTTGGTGTTTGCTTCTGGTATGAGGGTGAGATGCAGAAATTATGAAGTGGCTTGCTTTTGCTTGTAAAGGCTTCCCACAGTTGTTATGTCTTTCATTTAGCCACCTATTCTATGGAAATAGGTGTCGCTCAACACTCACCTCTTGAAATGTTTCGAAGTTACAGATTCCAAAGTTTAACTGTAATCTTCGTTGCAGACAGCTCTGTGAATTGTGGGATTTCTTTTCTTCGTTGCATCATAGGTTTTTTTTTTTTGATATTGGTATCTATTGCGTCATGGAAGGAAGTTTTCTTACATAGAAATTGGTGGTGAAGATCAACAAATGGAACTGCTATTTTTTTGATAAAAATACACAAAAAAGACAAAGGAAAACATAAACATGTACTAACACAAAGGTGTAAAGTGAAGAGATCTGTTGCGGGAAGATTGAGAAGTTCCCTGCTATTGTTAGTGAATTAAAATATTGTCTGGACTCTTTCTGGTTTCCGTGGAATATTTGTACAGTATGTCAATAATATGTTTATTACATATGATGTGAATGTTAGTGTAAGTTCTCATACTACTATGCAACATGCCATATCATTAAAAGGGACATTTCCAGGGTTAATAATATTTCGTGCTAACAGGATATGACAGGTAGTTCCAACACAGTCGGTCTCAGGAATATGCGTGCCTCTCATCAACATGAAAATCAACTTGGAATCGAGAATGAAAGAATGCTAATGACAGTATCATCAGGGAAGTTTGGGAAAATAAGCATGATAACCAAGGTAAATTGCCTTCAATTGATTTCTGCTTCTATTTCTGTATACCACAGATTTCATCTAACATGCTTTCTTTTTCTTTTCAGCATTCAGGTATTTGGTCCAAGCCAATCTCTGAAAATTTCACTCAATGTATTGAACGTAGAAGTCGCAGACGTGAGTGATTCTTCATGATAATAGGGTTCACCTTTGATGAGAATCACTCCATCTTATTTAATCTGCTTTTCTTGCAGATTTGTATGAGAAAACAAATGGATTCCTTCTAATCAATGCAAATGGTGGTTTGAATCAAATGAGATTTGGGGTCTGTTGACCAGAACATCGTTTGTTTCTCTATTGGAATCCATTCCAAAATGTTGTTATGAATATTCTTTATGTTGCAGATATGTGATATGGTTGCTGTTGCCAAGGTCATGAAAGCAACTTTAGTTCTTCCTTCCCTCGATCACACTTCCTTCTGGGCTGATGAAAGGTTTAATTTTGATTCGTCGTTTTTTTTTTCCCATATAAATTTAAATTTTGGTTATCCAGAATCAATGACATATAATTTTATTTCTAGTGGCTTTAAGGATCTTTTTGATTGGAAGCATTTTATTGAAATGCTGAAGGATGATGTCAACATTGTTGAGGCATTGCCAGATGCCTATGCTGATGTTCAGCCTTTTCAAAAAACGCCAATATCTTGGTCTAAGGTTGGGGTTATCCTCAAAAATAATGTGCACCCTTGTTATTTTACAATACTGTGCTTTGATGCTCCTACAAGTGACATATGTTCTTTGTCTTTTAGGTCATCTATTACAAGACAGATGTTCTTCCACTTCTTAAGCAACACAAAGTGGTGTACTTCACTCACACAGATTCCAGACTTGCAAATAATGATCTTCCTCTCTCTATCCAAAAGCTTAGATGCCATGTAAACTATAGAGCATTGAAGTATTCATCCCCAATCGAAGAACATGGTAGCACCTTAATCTCAAGAATGCATCAACATGGACATCCATATGTTGCTCTCCATCTTAGGTAATTAACGTGTTTTCCTTTGGGGCCTGAAATTTACCATTGTTTTTTCTTTTTAATAAGGACCCTTTCTTTTGAATCTAGTTTGATTCTTATGGTATGTTGTGGACCTTGCGACCTAATAGTTATATTGCATGCACTGTATGAAGTGCTGTTCACTCTCTTTTTTTCCCACTTGCGATCACTCATCTTCTCAGTTTGAAAGTTTGAACATCTTACACCTATCAAATATAATCCAAAATTATCTTAATCAGAAAAGTCCTAGTTTATGATAACATTGATTTTGTGCTTATGATTTTAAAATCCTCAGAATATCTCTGTAAGTTTTTTCTTCTTACTATTTTGTCCAAGATTTTACAGTCTGAACTCTGAAGATTTTTTTTTTTTTTTTTCCTCCTCCCAGATACGAGAAGGATATGTTGGCCTTTACAGGTTGTAGTCATGGTTTGACTCCTGAAGAAGCTGAAGAGCTTCGTGAAATGAGGTATGAAGTAAGCCATTGGAAGGAGAAGGAAATTGACGGTGGTGAGAGAAGGAAGCTGGGTGGCTGCCCATTGACTCCCCGGGAAACTTCACTCCTACTCAAAAGTTTAGGTTTCCCATCAAGCACCAGAATTTATTTGGTTGCTGGTGAAGCCTTTGGGAATGGGACAATGGATCATCTGAGCAATGAATTTCCAAACATTTATTCACATTCAACTTTGTCTACAGAAGAAGAACTAAACCCTTTTAGGAATCATCAAAATATGCTTGCGGGATTGGACTATGTAGTTGCTCATCAGAGTGATGTTTTCGTCTATACCTATGATGGAAACATGGCAAAAGCAGTGCAGGGCCACAGACGCTTCGAGGAGTTCAAGAAAACAATCAATCCTGATAGGTAATTCTATTTGGCCAGATTACAGATTGATTATGCCAAGGCTCTACCTTTTTATCAATATTTTCTTTTAAAAATTTAAAATAATTCTATAGTTAGTTAATTTATAATCTATGATGTATTAAAGTTTCAACTTAATCTGAAATATATTCATTAATATTTTTTATTAAAAAATAATGGTTGAAATTTAATAGAAAAATGCTACATTTTAAAACTCATGTCAAGTGTCGATACCTATTTAATTTAAGTAAAAATTTTACCATATATTTATAGTCATATAATAATAAAATTGATATAATTACTTTCACCCCTCATTCATAAAAAAATTGAAGTACTACAAGTAAAACGCCACCAGGAATTCCAATCTGATTTAATTAATGATTGGTGCAATTTCTTTAGGCATTTGCTGTGCTTTCTTTGGCATATCTCAAAGAGACTATTTAGTGTTGTCAGTTACACATTTAACCGTTCATGCTGTATAGCATTCCTGGTCTTTTGCAAATATAAGAGATGGGTGAGTTCTTTGTTTCGTGTGGTTATTTGCAACCACAAGCACTACAGGCTTGTACCAAAGCATGCAAGCCTGTCATAACAAAAACTGGATGCTTATTTGAATCACATGAATATACATTTTCTTCATATCTGTACTACTTAATTATTAAAAATTAGCAGCATGGTTTTAGCTCACGCATCATATTTGGATGCCTGAGATGTAACTTCATTGTCACTTGCTATCATATGGCTAGCTCTTTCTGTCACGTTTACTTGTTACTCTAGTTACCATTCTTTACGATTTACTTGCATTGTCATTCAATTTAATTCTGAGCATTCCATGCAATTTGAATTGCGTAAGAAGTACACACCAAGCCTTTTTAATTCTCGTGTTCTTTGCAGGGTTAATTTTGTCAAACTTGTTGATGAATTAGATGTAGGGAAGATTACCTGGAAGAAATTCTGTTCAAAAGTGAGGAAATTGCACAAAGACAGGAAAGGGGCACCGTATTTCAGAGAACCTGGAGAATTTCCAAAGCTTGAAGAAAGCTTCTACGCAAACCCTCTACCTGGTTGTATATGTGAAACTCGATGGCAACATAAATAGTTAATGAATTTGCAGATGTTGTCGGCATGAAACTCTCACAAAGTTTCGCTCCATTGACAAGGGAGACGAGCTTTTCACCCGTTTCCTTGCTATTTAGCAACCACGGAGTGCAAGCAATTGAACGCATGAACAGACAAGGACAGTTGCATTTTCCATCCATAGAAAGATGCAGAAGAGCAGTTCAACAGCACAAAGATATGTTTTTGAGATACCACGCACATAGTTCTACAAATTATACTGCAGTTTGATTTAGTGGAGGTGTTGTTCGGTATGTACTATTCTTTTGCGCTAGATTTACTCAAGACATGAGGCCCCATAGGCTTGTATACCATTCTTGTGACAGAATATTGATAAACAGTTGTTTTTCTCAGATCAAGTTACTTGATTACAGGATGGGCTGGCGCACTGCAGGTTTTGCATATGATCAGACGCACAGCATTTGGTTGCAAGATTAATCTTTTATGGTTTTGTCATCTTCTTACTTTGGTATTCATAAAATGGTAATATCTGATATGGTATTCTAGTATGTGTATGTGATATATGGTAGTAACATAGATTTGTCAATTTTGAAGTTATATATATTGTTTGATTTTTTTCCATTTTCCCCTTTTATCGTTCCTCGGAACCCTAGACCATTAACAAATCCAGACCCTACTTAATAATTTCTGTATTTATATATATGTCTGAACTATTGATTTAATATACATCACTATATAAATACCGCATCAGTGTTTCCATATGTAATGTACCATATATCATATATGGGAGTTAATTCTCTATTTACACTATTAGAGATGACAAAGGGAGATTGACAAATTTTAAGTCATTTATATATATATATATATATATATATGACAAAGGGAGATTAAGGAGGGATTTAAAGAATGATGAATGAGGGATTTAAGGAGGTGGTGGTGTATTGCGAAAATCTTAATAGAAAATATCTATGGTTTCTTGGTCAATTTGGTGATGGAAGGGAAAATGTTGTCATTAAAGTTGTTGAACATAATGTTTTGTAAGTGTAAGTTCAAAAACACCAATTGAATAGTAAGGATTATAGTGTATGTGGGAAGGGAGATTAAGCTTATGTTAGTTAGATGGGTTATTAAAAAATTTAGATGATCTAAATTTAATTTGATCATTGAATTAGAGCATTGTTAGAAAAATAACTCCAGTGGTGTTACTAGAGAGTATTTTTCCATCATATATTTATGTTGGGAGTTAATTCTTTAGTTACATCATTAAAGTTATTTTTCTAATGATATTTAACTTTAAGTTATTTTCCTATATATATATACAGTAGAGAGATACCAATGAATGATTCAAGGGACAATGAAGGAGAGATGTAAGAGGGTGGTAATGCGAGAATTTCAATAAGAACATTTATGACTTCTTAGCCAATGAAGGTGAAGGGGAAGAGATCGTCATTGGGGTTATCGAATATAATATTTCGTGAGTACGAATTTAGGAACATTAATTGGGTGATAGAAATTGTAATATACATGGAAAGAGAGATCAAAGTTATGTTGGTTAGATGAGTTATTGAAAAATTTAAATATTTCAAATTTAATCTAAATCAATGAATTAAGATACTACTAGAAAAGTAACTTTAGTGATACTATTAGAAAGCATTTTTCCATTTATGTTTTGGAATTTTCCAATTTTGATGCCCACCATTTAATTATTTTAATAGAATAATTTTAGGAGTTCCTATGAAATATTTATGTTGTTATTATTCTATGTCAACAGTGGAATAAGTCCATGAGAAAAAACACAGGTGCCCAGTATTCTATAGAATTGATGAAGACCTACACATCAATTCTTATTCCTCATTAGACATGTTAATTAGGTCATATCTAATTAGACCGGTATGATACAATTTAACAAGCTATGTCTAGGCTAGTTTTTGGAATTTTTGTGCCAACATAACACGGTTTGAAAATAATTTTATAATTTTTTATAATTTTATATTTATTTTAATATATTATTTTTAATTGTATACATATTGTATATAACGTAGTGGTTTAAGATTTTTAACATATGATGTAATTTAATTGTAATGATCGATTGATTATATTGAAGATCAAAATAGATCAAGTTATAGGCCTAACAATTATTTATTTGTGACAAAGGTCGTAAGTGGTGGAGGTTAAGTTAAGATTAAATTACACTTAAACTGATAAGTTAAGTTATACTCGTATAAGTGCATGATACTATTGCTACTTACAAAGAGATATGTCTTTACTGTCAGTTTAAACTTTTGGTATAGTAATAACACTTAATTATAACATTCTACTTTTGCATAGAGTTTGAGAGTATGAACTAATATTCATAAAGAACGAAATATATCTTTTATTTTTGAATATTTATCAAACAAAAATGAGCTAAAACTAAATTTAAATCTAATGATGACATGCATATTTTTCAATCTACTCTTTCCATCTCTTCTCTCTCAAAATTATTCTTCTAAAAATTACTTTTTTCGCTCCCAAAAGCACTCTTAAAAATTGGAAGTGAAGAAAAGAATGAAGCCAATATACTCCAAAACATTAGTTAAGCCAACTATTTATCCTAGAATCATTGACAAACAATGCTAACATACCATTACCTCTAATTCAATTTTCCAACCTCATACTTGCCAAATATACTATTGTAATTTGACTGTCAAAAAGACAATCAAATTACAACGTTAACCTGTGTAATTGTAATTAATAAGTTATAAGTTGGGTTACTTTGGTTTCGTTTGGAAATGAGATTTGTAAAGATTTTTACTATATGAAGTATATATTTTAATAAATGGTGTAACAAAAATAAATGTTTTCATCATAACTATTAAAAGAGAAAATAGAAAGAAATTTTCTTAAAAATCGTGTCAACTTAAAAAATTGTGAATTTTTAACTCACTTAGTATGTAGGGTTTGCTAAACAAAACCTTCATTTTTGCCTTTATCATATTACAATTAGATAGAATAGTATCCAAGTATGATATCAATCAAAAATAAATTCAAAAGTTAAAGGGCAACAATCACAATTAGAAAGTGTAAACCCTTTTTGTTAACCAAATTTTTAAAATTGGTAACGCTTCTCATACCCTTTTCAAAAAAATTCTCTCAATTTTTCAAATTTCTCTCTCTTTTTAATTTAGTTGCAACAAAATTTTATGGTGATTTTTTTCAAATATATTTTTCCCTTGCTAAAATACTTGTTATAACATTTTTAAGACCACAGGATCGTTGATGTGAATTAAATTAAATATCACGAATAGTACCACAATTTTACTATATCATTTTTTTCTCTTTCTTAATTTAAAAGTAATAAATAAAAAATATTAACCAAATAGAGACCGTTAAGGTCCATTTATACACATAGAATTAGACGAAAATGAATTATTAATATCAAATTTATTTTCCAATTAAAATTGAATTGCGTGAAATTAAATTCAATTTACACTCAATTAATTACTCCATGGACTTCCGGCTCTTATGGTTGCATTTGTTTGTAACTTCAATTTCAACTATAATTTTATATTTCAAATATAATTTCACATTTTTCGTGTAGTCAATTTTAGTCTTGTTTGTTTCAACTTCAATTTTAATTTTTGACAAACTTCTAATATTATTATTATTGTACGAATTTAAAGGTATAAACTTTCATCACCCTAATTAATATGTAATTTAAATTCTATTTATTTTATTAACTCCAACTTCAATTATATTTAACTCTTAATGTTGACTAAAACTCTTCCCAAATAAGGTCATATGTGATCATAAAACACCACCGATGGATTTTTTGGAGTGTTTGAATTAATTAAATATTTTAATTAATTGTAATTACTTTATTAGAAGACGTAATTACGACAAATTAAAGTACAACAAGAAATCAATTACTTTCGTAACAAATATAGAAAGACTGTGTCTTAGTTTGGGAATAAACCGGGTTTAATTCGTAAAAGTTTTTATTACATAGAGTATATATTTTAATAAATAGTATAATAAAAGTAGTTATTTTCACTGTACCTGTTATACAAGAAAATAGAAAAAAAAATTTCTTATTTCAAAAATTATATCAACTTAAAAAATATAAACTTCAAACTTACCTAAAAATAAATCCTAAATCTTAAATATTAAACCTTAAAATATATATATCATAACAGATAGCTACCATTAATCATACCATATATAGAAAATTTTAACTACTATTTTTTACCATTTTATATAATTTTACATTAATTTTAAAATCACAGAAACTGGTTACGGCGTTGAGTTGGTATAATTAATTTATGGTGAAGAGCAAAACAAAATAATAATAAAAAGAGAAACAAATCAACGTAATTGGACGAATCGAGAAAGACAGCGTGCGATTTGTTCGTCGAATCGAGTGCAGTATCCGGCGATTGATGCATCAAATCGGCTTCACCTTCCAAATACATATGCATATACGTGCATATACACATCTGTGTTCTTCTTCTTCCATCAAAACATACTCATCGGAGCTCTCCCCCGTGGCTGTGAGATGGCAGTCCTCCGGCGTGTTGCGGCGGTTCTCTCGCTGGCGGCGTTCGCGGTCTTGGCCACCCACCTCCGGCCGGTGATCGGAATCAGACGTCTGCATCATCATTAAGCTTGCATTAGTTAACAGATATATGTGTATTAAGCTTGCATTAACATTGGGTTTTTATTTAACCGCGAGATCAGAGGGTGCGAACACGATCGGAGTATGCTACGGTACGAACGGCGATGACCTGCCGCCGGCGGCGGAGGTGGTGGACATGTACAGGAAGTACAACGTGGACAAGATGAGGGTCTACAACCCTAACCCGGACGTACTCCGGGCGCTGCAGGAGTCGCAGTCCAAGCCCGGGATGAACTGCATAGACGTCATCGTCGGCGTACCGGACGAGGAGATCGCGTCCATCGCCGGCGGCGTCGATGCGGCCGGCCAGTGGGTCAAAACCCACCTCACGCCCTACGACAAGGTCTGCTTCGGCGTCGTCGCCGTCGGCAACGAGGTCGTCCCCGGTCACTTGGCCCGGAACGTCGCCCCCGCCATGCGCAACATGCGCGCCGCCCTCGACGCCAACAACCTCGCCAGCGTTCGTGTGTCCACCTCCGTGTCCTCCGCCGTCCTCGGCACATCTTATCCTCCTTCTCAGGTTACGTCTTCGTTGACTCTATCTTTTTACTTACAGTGTTTTGTATATAGTGTTGAAAAATAATTATATAGTTTTTTTAGTAATCAATTGATTTTAATAAGTAAAAATTTATAGAATATGAGAATCAACTTATACATGTTAAAAAAATAATACATATTGAAAATGATGAGTGAGACTAAAACTTTATGTCATTTATGAGTTCTTTTCTACTGATTTATTGATTTTAACAAGGTAAAATTTATATTACAACTAATTTATATATGTGGAGTTCTTTTCTATTGATTTTAATAAAGTAAAATTTACATTACAACTATTTTATATATATGAAAATTTATCTTAAAAGCAACTGATAATAAGAAAGTCGAACAATCTTTAGTTCAAATTTATTATTTGAAGAGGATTTGCATGTATCTTTAAAAAGTATAAGAAAAGATAAAAAATAATAAGTCAAATTTTTTATTTTTTTTATTATTTTTTGTACTTTCACGAGTATAGACTCTCTTGAATTTTATGTATTTTTTGTATTTGTTTATCTATTAGAATTAGGTGATATGATGTTTATACTTTTTAAAAATTACATAATTTACGATGTAAATTTTTTATAAAATTTTTTAGTATAAAATGTTAAAATTATTTAGTAAATATTACAGTAAAATATTATCGGTGAAAAATGAAAGTGCATGATAATTAATCTACAAACAAATAGTACTTTTGTTTAAGAAGTAAAATTAAATGAGATGAAATTCATTTTTTTCAAGAAATTATATAATTTATCGTATAAATATTTTGATATAACTTTTTAATATAAAATATTAAAATTATTTAAAAAATATTACTACAATATTTAGTGAAAAATTAAGTTATATGGTTAAAAAATATATAAACAAATTAGAACCTTAAATCTTAAATCCTGATGTTTTGGAAAATTGCAGGGTGCGTTCGCGAGCGAGGCGGTGGATGTTATGAGGGAGATCTTGACGGAGATATCAAGCCACGGCGAGCCGGAAACGCAGAAGCTGCTGGTCAACGTCTACCCTTACTTCGCCTACGCGGCGGATGCGACCCACGTCTCCCTCCCCTACGCCCAAGGCACGGCCACCGATGCCGCCGTCGTCGACGGCGGACGCTCGTACTACAGCCTCTTCAGCGCGATGCTGGACGCCTTCTACAGCGCCATGGAGGCGGTGGGTGCGGCGAGGGTGGGGGTCACCGTGTCGGAGACGGGGTGGCCGTCCGCCGGCAACGGTGACCTCACGACGCCGGAGCTGGCGAAGGCGTACAACACGCAGGTGAAGTGGCGGCTGGACCGCGGCGGGACGCCGAAGAGGCCTGACGAGCAGGTCGCCGTCTTCATCTTCGCCATGTTCAACGAGAACCAGAAGGCGGCGGGCCAAGAGCAGCATTTCGGACTCTTCAACCCGGATAAGACTCCGGTTTACCCGTTTTTCGGCGTCTGATCAACCGTCCATCTCGTCTTTTTTATTATAATAATAATAGTTGCTTCATTATTAAATAATTTTTTTCTTCATGTTTTTCTAGATTTTCACAAGTAGACTCCGTCAATCTTTACTTAATTATATAATCAACGTGTTTGTGTGTTTTTCTTCACATGTTGTGTGGTGTTTTCCAGACTTTATTTAGTAATGATCTTTTAATTTTAGTTTTAATTATTATTTTTTTATTACTATATAAATATTATATATAAATTTTTATCTTATAATTTACTATAAAATTTAATTTAATTTTATAACAAAATTTAACTTTCAATTTTCTATAATATTCAAAGTTAAAATACCTCATTTCCAAAAATACTCTAGATCCTAGTGAAATAAAATCTTAAATGTGGATGAAATTAATTCTTAGATGAGATGTATAGATGTAAGCATCCGAAACTCTGTCAAAAAAATGTTGAAAAATAATATATATTTTAACAAGAAAATTGGTTTTTAAAAAAATATTATTATTTTTTATATTTCGAATTTAAGACTATAAATTCAGTGAAAAATGTTTAGAATGAGATTTTTTAAATCTAAAGTAGAAAAAAATAGTTCCAGTGGTAGGTATATTCAAAAGCATAAGTCTTCGATTTTCGTGTCAATGATAAGACAATACACATTTATATAGGTAAATATTTTTTTTTATGTTTGTATTTATTTTAATATTTTAATAAATAAATATAATATTAAAATTATATTTTTTAATATTAATATAGTTAAAGATTATAATAAAAAAATATAAAATAATTATATTAACGTCATGGTAACTATAAAAGTGATTTTTGAACATGCTTTTATGTAGGAGTGATCTAAAGTCTCGTTTTTTTTTACTTTCGTACTTTGAAAGTGGAAAAAAACTAATTTGTACGAAAATAATTTTGAAATTTAAAAAAAATAGTAAAGTAATTTTAATAATGTAACGAGTAAATTAAAAATGTAAATGTAAAATTAAAAGTATTTTTAGAAGTTAGAAATGAAAAAAAAGTCAGTTAAGAGGCATTTTATTATTTCTTGGAAATTTATATTTATTGGTCGAGGAACGAAATCAGATCGCCGAAGCCGTCGCCGTCGTCGGCGTCCGGCTTTGGCTGAAGCCAGTGGTTCCCGTAATCCTCAAGATCGCCGTCGTCGAAGTGCAGCAAGCTGCAGTCGACACCCGGAAAGGCAAAGTCGGCGGCACCTCGATCGATCTGGTGATCGCTGCTGTTCGCCGTGGTTGCGTCGCCTGCACGGCATTCGTGAAGGAGGTCAGATGCCAGCTCCGACATGAACTCGTCCACGTCCACGTCCGCGTGTATTCTCCTGAACACACCCAACAGATCGTCGTCGTCGTCGCGGTCGCCGCCGCCGCCGTCTTCGTCATCGTCGTCGTTGCCCGTCGGAGTTGGTACTGGAAGATGGGTGTTGTCGGTTGGGTCGGTCTTCGACGACGACCCAGGCGCGTTTTTCAGCACAAACTCGGTCCCGTAGACTCCGGTGCATCTCACGGCCTTCGTCCTTGTCACCTTGACGCTGTGCTTCTGAGGGACCGACGACGTAGTCCTCGTCGCCGTCGTGGTCGTCGTCGGACGACGGGAACATTCTGCCGTGGCCTTCTTGTTAACCTTCCCCGGCTTGGTCCTGGCGGTTTCCGGCGTGGCTGACGGCCCACCGGAGTTGGGGCTCACGCCGTTCAGTCTTTTGCTGAGATTTGTGTTCCAGTGATTCTTGATTTCATTGTCTGTTCGCCCTGGCAATCTTCCGGCTATCAGTGACCATCTGCAAATTAAACCACAAATTAATAAAACCTTGCATTCTTCATCCCAAATCTCAGCAATCATTGATGAAATTCGTCTTATTAAAATAAATTGAGGAGTGATATATATGAATTAATTTAAAAATTATATATAATTAAAATTTATTTTATTAAAATTAATTAACTAATAAAAAAGAGAGTTAAAGTTCAAAAACTTTAAGTCATGATCCATCACACCTCTTTCAGCAATCATACTGCTCACAAGTCACAAATTAAAATTAATTATTACAGTGCCAAGTCACAAGTCACTGATAAGTAATTAATTATTCTAACTTAAGATGTAAAAGTAGAATTAAATAAAATGAAGTTTATATTTTTTAAGAAATTATATAATTTATGATATAAATTTTTTATAATAATTTTTAACATAAAATATTAAAGTTATTTAATAAATGTTATTGTAGACTATTATAATATACAGTAAAAAATTAAAATATATAATGAAAAATACTTAACAAAATAAAACCTTCACAAGAAAGTAAAATTTTGAAAAAATGTCAGATATTTGTGTATTCTTAAAAATATAGAAAAAATTTAAATTTTTTTATATCAAATTTTTCTGTTATTTCATAAGATCGAGAAAAATCTTGTAATTAATAAAAATTTCATTACGACATATTCCTTTAATTTCATACATCTTGTATAACTTCTCTTGAATATCACTGAACTCGTAATTATATAGAAAATGTAGAATTATATTTAAAATATTAAAATATAAAATATTTATAATTTTTTGAAATTTCAACGTATAGTTCTAAATTTTGTTATTTCTAATTTTTTATTTTCTTTTTCTTTTCTTTTTCCATTACCTAAATTTTTATTTCTCATATTTTCAATCACTTCATTTGTTTTTTAACTTCTTTCTATCTTTAAAATTACTCTCGTTATTATTATATAAATTTTAACATATAAATTTTTATTACCTAAATTACAACGTAATTTCAATTTATTTGAAAAACAACTTCAACATCAATTTTATTAAACTTCTGAAACTAAAGAAGTTATTCTGAAATACAAGTATTTTATAGTTAAAATCTAAGGTTAAACCTGTTTCCGAGAAGATTGTGGAGCCTGATGATGAGATCTTCTTCATCGCCGGTGATGTTGCCTCTCTTGATGTCCGGCCGGAGATAATTCAGCCACCGCAGCCGACAGCTCTTCCCGCAACGCCGCAGCCCTACTCACGTACGTCCGATCCGTCCACCGTCGACGTTCCATCAAACAACCAACCAACCAATCAGTCATCGTCGTCGTCGTCGCCGGCGGCGGACGAACATTCACGAAAATGGACTACACACGACTCACCGGCTCGCCTCGGGAGATCCCTCCATTTGCCCTCGCCGTGCGCCAGCACGTACTCCGTCAGGATCGCGTCTTCCCCCGCCGACCAGGAGCCTCTGTTCAGGCCGACCTTCGCGCAGCACGGTCGTCGTCCCATGACCACCGCCCTCGATCCTCCTCCTCCTCCTCCTCTTCGCTTCCGTGTAGCTTGTGCCGATCGATTCACGATTCACACAACCTGCAAATTCCTGGCCGGCGATGGTGATGATCACCCGGCCTTTATATATCCGGCGATCGAACGACAGAACATGTGCCAATCAATTCATTTTTTTATCTTATCTTCTTAAGATGGTTAAATCCGTCGAATTTACCACCTTAATTTTATGTATTCGTGTTTTCAAAATTAATGTAAAATGAGGTGAAATGATAAAAAATAATAATTAATTTTTTTATTAATTTAGAAAGCATAAATATTAATCTTCTTTCGACTTTGAGTGTACTTGAACGTGCTTTTTTTAGCCTCAAAAGTTGAATAGAGTTGAAAGTAAAGTTAGAAAGTTCATTTATGTGAATGAAATTAGAGTTAATTATATAATAATTTAAATGATAAAAGTTTAATATATTAAAATTTATGTAATAATAATAATATTAAAGTAATTTTAAAAGTTAAAAAAGGTTGAAATCAAGTCAAAACTTTGAAATAAATAGATTGAAATTGAAATATATAATAAATTATGAGATAAAAATTTATTTACAGGAATTTAAACGACGATGATGACATACGAGAATTTGTAACAAATTAATTCAACAATAAAACTAAGGTTTCATTTCGTAAAAACTTTTTTAACTTCAAGAGTAGGAAAAATTATTTTTTTTAGTTTTTTGTAGTAAACATTCTTTTGAACATCTTCTTAAACTTCTTTTGAAAAAATTGTCTAATTTTTGATTTAAATAAAAATCATACTAAACATAGTTTTTTATCAATTGTTTACCTCATCAACAATTTTACAGCAAATGAGACAAGAGTTTAAGGTTTAGGTGTTAGAAGTAATTACATTCTTTATTAAATATGCGTAGATAATTAGTTCACAGCTTTCAATGTTATTTATTATACATTGAGTGAATAATAATAGACACATTTGAAATTTATATTTACCGTAAAACTTTCATGTATTTATTTATACTAACTGTAATTTTAACATTGTATGGTATTAAAACCCAAGAGTTGTTGTAAAACAGCATTTGTTTGCAGTTTTAGTTGTCATTCTAATTACAACTCTTATGTTACAATAGAAGTTAAAATTGAAAGATTGTTACCGGACAAAACCTTAACCGTAAACTCTAATCAAAACTGGATTTTTAGCAATAATCAAACGGGCATTTGTTTGAAGATTAACCCCAACACACCTTCAAACTGACCGAACAAGGCGTTTGACCATTCGGCAAGCCCTGGAACACATCTAACTTTTAAATCGTTAACATTTATTTATTTCGGTACACCACCACGTGGACTTGGGCCACAAATTGAGCGGGTCACGTGATGGTCACTGACGGTACGCGTGTCTCCGTTTTCGTGTTTTTTTTTTTTTTTTTTTTCACTTGGTCACGTGGTTGGTTTTATTATTTAATTCTTTGATGTTAACAGGTGGACGCCACGGCGGACGTATGGTTCGTTTATTTCTAAGGTTTAGTTTGTTAATTTTATATCAATTTTTAATATCATTGTTATTATAAAAATTTCAATATATTGCTCGAGCATCATATGATTTAGCCGATCTCTCTACTTCACATTGGGAAAATTTGACTGATGCTGATGTAATTATCTAACGTATCTTTCATTTACTTTTGATGTGTTGCTTATAATCTGCTTTATTTGGACTTGAACTCTCTGTACTTTTTGTAAATTAAGGTCTTTTGTGGTTTTATAACTTACCCAATTTATTGTAAAAAAATACATTAGAAGGGTGGTAATTCGGAAAAGTAACGAAAAGAATAATAAATAAAATTTATAAAATTAAAAGTGAAGAAAATTTACTTTATTTAATTTTTAACATTTTTGCTTTGTCCAAAAGTAAAGAAATGTAAAATTTTTGATATGGTAAAATTTAGATAAAAGCTAGCTCCTTTGACCCTACTAAACCCAATTAACTAGCATATATATATATATATATGAAATTAAATAATAATCTCATAATTTTCTAGATGAACTCTAGCGAGTTTGTGCCTTTAAAAAGTACGAAAAATAATAAAAAATAAAAAAAAAATTGATTTATTATTTTTCACCATTTCTAGTACTTTCTAAATGCAAAAACCTCCTATTCAAAAGGAAAGTGTTGGAAATTTCAAATAATTGGACAATAAGACTTGACCACATGTAAAAAATTAATTATGTAGCTAAAATGTGTATGTTTAGATGGATAAGTGGTAAAAAGCTGATCAATGATTTTAACTAAAGATCAACTTATAAAATGGTTTGGTCATATTTTTAATAGACCAATTAAGAAATGCATTAATTAGGAAAGAAGAATTAATTAGTGTATAGAAATTAACTAAAAGAATTAGAGGTAGGCTTATAAAACTATTTGGTTAGTAATTGTAAAAAAAGGATTTAAATTTATATAATTTATCTAAAGACTTGAAAATAGATAGAAATATTTGGAAATTAATTATAATTAGTAGAAGACCCATGGTGTTATGGTTGTATCATACTCACTAACATGGTCAATATGGGATCCAACCTTGATTTTTGCTTGGCATTTTTGTAATAAGGTTGTATGATGATGAAATTAGTGGAAATCAAAGATGGAGATGATAATTATAATTATGTTTGATTGGGTAGACTCTAATTTCAATTTCCATGAGGAGCAAGTCTTCATGTATAGTTCCTTCAAATAAACATGACACCACACAATCTTTGAGTGGGGTGGAGCTCTTTTCTCTGTATCATCTACAAGAACTCCTTTTACCTGACTCTTGAATTTTAAAAGTAAGTCGGCCTTCAATGCATCTGTTTGTGCTATCTAGAAAATCAGGAAAAGAAAAAAAAAGAAAATCAAATTAAAACTTTCAAAAAACAGAATATTTGAAAATTTAGGAAATTCTATGTCTCTTTTTGTATAACACAAACTCAGGAAAATATATTTGGTTGTCATTTTTGCATACCAAGGAAAATTAGAAAAATTAGGAAAATCTAACAAAAGTGTGACTTTTCTAGAATACTAATATAATATTTTATAACATTTATATAAGTAATACAAGTTGATAGAAATTTTGGAAATTTTTTTTCCAATAAAAGTTAATAACATTTGTATTAATAACATTTTATGGAATGGTAATCCACATTTTCGAAGCGAACCAAACTCCTAAAACAAACAAAGCCCTTGAAGTGGTTGTGAAACTTTTCTTAATACTCTATGGTTTTAGGTTTGAAACTCCACTTAAGAAAAATACCATTCACACCTTTTGTAGGTTCACAATTGTACCTCCTTAATATAAAACCTTAACACATTCATCGCGAAAAAAACAAAGCCTATAAAGGGGAATCATTCATGGATAGGGTGGGGATGTATCTTTTAGAAGAAAACTTATTTTAAGGTGCCAAAAGATTACTTTTAAATAAGTAAGATAAGTTAATTAGGATTTGTTTGAAGCCACTTGTCTATTATTATATGCACTTATTCTTTTCTAATGATGAAAAAGAATGCTACCATCCAAAGGTACCTAATTAAGATGAAGATATATATATATATGGCTCTACACAAAGTACCCTTTAGAGGAAGTGGAGGTCCCAAGAAAGGATGATAAATCCTAATTAATATAGACATACCAAATGAAAGAAACTTATGTACGTGGGATCCATAAATAAAATGAATTATCCCATCAACTCTTCAAAGGTTAATTGTCTTGGTTTGAGTAGTCACCTAACAAACAAATCACCCTAAACCTTAAATGATCATAAATCTTAAACCTTACACTGATTTAAGTGACCAATTTTTGTGCACTTTTACTTAAAAGAATGTGTATTTGGGAGCAAAGAGCTTCAACCCCTTATAAACTCTCATATATATTTATTACTGTACAAATTCTTATATCACAATTTACTATACAACTGCAATATTATTTACAAAACTTCTTTCAACTCTAACTCCTAACAGTTATTGGAGTTGAAGTACTTCATTATCAAACACATCCAAATCGATCCCCTCCTTTGTTGTGTTCCAACATGGGGGTTTTTCTTTTTAATTCAAAGATGGAAAATATTACGTTAATATTAAAACCCTAGTTATGAAGAATAAGATCAGCTTTCAACAAAATAAAACGTAGAAAAGAGAAGTATAGAAACAAGGGAATTAAAGAGATGAGCTTTACAAACAAAAAAGAAACAAGCAAAAGCATTCAGTAGAAAACCAAAGGAAGGTTGAAAAACACAACCAGATCGAGACAAAGATAGAGCAAGAAGCTACTTAATTATGACTTATCACTTTCAACTTTGTATGCCTTCCTCCAAATTAAAAGCAACAAAACTAGGTTTTGAGCTAATCATAGCATAGTTGAAGTCGTCAAAATTGCTAGAGCCCTGTCCAAATTTTGCAAGCTTGTTGGTTTCATTTGAGCTTTTATACAACCCTTACAAAATTTACACAAATAATATTATCAAGCACGGGCTTTCCAACTACCTAGTTGATATCTATACAGAGCTAGGTGCATCAAAAATTTGAATCAAACATGTTTGGTTTGTTTTGGAAAGTATGGAAAATAGTAAAAAATTGGTGAAAATTTTGACTTATCATTTCTTACCATTTCTCGTACTTTTTAAAGGAACAAACTTTGCTGTTGAGTAAACAAATTAAACCTGATTTTTCGTTTCTATTTTCATTTTCATTTTCTAGATTTTTATTTTTCAAATTTTTAACACGCACAGATGAAACTATCATTAGTAGTATCCTGAGAAGTAGCAGGTTGATCCCAAACCAAAATTAGTACCTCATTTGCAACATCTAACACCTACCTCTAGAGAAGAATGCTCTAACTAAAAAACATAAGTATCAAAAATTTTGTAGAATATATATCAAGATGATATTAATTCCAACCAGATCGACATAGATGATCTTCTAAAATAAATATTATTTCTATTTAAACAGATGGCCCCAAAAAAAAGCCATAACATGAGTATGACACGCATATATACCATGATAATTTAAAATTCAACAATACATAAATGAAGGTTAACAAAATTAACAAGAAAATCTTGACAAAGGAGTACCCTTTTATTTTCTAGCTAGTAAAAAGCTTTGAAATTCATAACATAACTACAATCAACAACAAACAATGTTTATTAATGATTTCGATGTGCCTCATCCAGATAATCAAGTTTAATTTCTTTAAAAAGAATTTTATCATTTTGCAACTTAGCCAAGCAAAAGGTTTGACTTAAAAGATTTGTACCTTTGAATAGTACGATAAATGATAGAAAATAATGACAAATTTGTTTTTATTTCCCACTATTTTTTACCATTTTTGATGTCTTTTAGACATGTCAATAGAACATGTTGGGCCAGCTCAAATTTTTCTTAGGTATCATACAACACTATTTATGTCGTGCCAGGTTGTGTTGACCAGTGGCCTAGCACGATTCAATTTTTTTAATTTTTCATTTTTTAAATATTAATATAATATTAATATAATTTTTAAATACTAAAAAATGGTTAAATGTGAGATTCAAACTGTAATTGTATATCACCTATTAGTAAATTCAAACCACCGAGTTATATACAATGTATACAACTCAACAAAGGTATATTAAAAAAATATAAAGTTTTTAAAAATTACAAAATTGTCTTTGTGACGTGTTGTGTCAACTCATATGTTAAAAGTGGGTCGTGTTGTGTTGGCATGGAAACACCGGAATGCACAACCTTTGTGTCATGTTAATCAATGACATTGCTTTACAATGTTGGGTTGTGCTAGTTCAGTTGGGCACAAGTCAGTTGACACCTCTAATACTTTCTAAAAGTACAAACCTAAGGAAGTATAAGCTTTCCTAATATGCCTTTATAGATGAAAATAACGATCTAGTATCCGCATCCATCCAAATGCTAGGATTAATGCTTGTAAAATTAGTTTGGGTTGTACTTAGATAAAATTTTGCATCCACAAGTCATATATGGGTTGCACTTTGGGCTACTTTTTGCCTTTATTTGGACTGTTTGAATTTTTTGTAATCATCTGATTCTTAAAGATCCATCTTGAGATATCAGCAAGATGTCTACTCTCACATATTTTCCTTTGCTTCCTATTGGATAGAATAGCTCATGTTTGATTGATGATGGATCGATAGTAGAGGTTTCATGCTTAATCAACTCTCCCAATGCCCCAATTTTTGATTTAGCGACTTTGTCATAGGATCACCTCACTAGCCTCCTGTTGCCCTAGCTGACTCTCGTCGAGTTGATCTAGCGGATGTATGTTGCTACCAATAATGTGCAAATTTTCATTTCTACTTTACTTCTATTAGGGTCTCTTGTTACCTTTTCTCCAAGATCGAACTTTCTAGTTTTGTTGATCTATCTTCCTTAAAACTTTTAATTATGTACTTTCCAAGCCTTTTGTATGGATTTTACCACATATGATCAATTGACCAATGGTAAAAGACTCACAAGTACGTGATATAAAAGTTTTAGTTTCACTCATCATTTTCGATGTAAAACTATTTTCCCAACTTGTCTCGACACTTATGAGTCTCTTATTGGAATATTCTATATAACATCTTTTGTATAACATACGTATACTAACTTTGTTATTATGTAAATTTTACTTCATTAAAATCAATTAATCAGTGTGAAAGTTAAGACTTACAAGTAATAATATAAAGATTTAAGTTCCATTCGTCATTTTTAATGTAAAACTATTTTTTCTAATATTTTGTAGTTACTCATTAGCACCATTTAATTAATTAATGAACCCTTAAAGGTCTATTCGATAAAAAAATCTATTGATCTCTTCACTACACAATATTAAATCCTTACAGCAATTTACCAAATATTAAAAAATCCTTATAGTAAAATATTAATTTTAATATAATTTTTAATAACATTTCACAAAATATTCACGATAAAAAGATTCAGTAATTTTTACAATAATTATAACTAAAAAATTACTCTACAAATCTCTTTTAACGACCATAACCACACTCGCTAAAAAAGCCCTTTTGAAATCAAGAAACAAAAAGACATGTGTGTCCGTCACGCAAGCCTTATCAAACTCGATCAACCAATATTGTGGATTATAAAAAATTAAAGGCAAGTGAGGTGTTTCAAAAGCAAAAGGCAAGCACATCGTTCGGTAGCGAGGTGTTTTTTTTCCATAATTATAAAAAATATTTAGTTAAAAGTAAATTTATAAATAATATTAAAATAAATAATAAATTATAAAATTAAAATTTATATAATAACATGATACATAAAAATTTATAAAAAATTAAAATTCCCCGTTCCCAGACGATGGTAAAGACACAAGGTATTCGTGTACTCCGTCGAAAGTCATTTATTTAAGTAATAAAATAAAATTTATATTTTTTTAAAAAATTACGTAATTTATGACGTGTGAGTAACTATTGTTGATATTTAATGTTCAAGCCACTGGAATGTCGACGTCCGCCGCCCACCTTCCATTCCCACTGGTCAGTCAATCATGCATTAATGATTGACGTCCACCTCTTATGTGCGACGGCGGCCAATTGTTCACGTGCCGTATCGATCGTTTTCCATCTTACTTTTTCGATGTTGATGGCTGGTCCTAGGGTAAGATTTACCGACCATTCGATTAAATTTTTTTTAATATCTATGGAAGAATTGTATAGATAGAATTAAGAGAATTTAATTCTATTTGATATGAGTGTTTGTGTGGAACATGTGGTCCTCATCGTCGAATTGATTGTGATTTCATGGGTCGATCTTAATCTGTTCGCAGGCCGATCTGATCAACACTGCCGTCGAGGAAAGAGATGAGATCCTTCATATCACCGTTATCCACGTTGGGAAGGCTGCAATACTCCAGCGGGACCAGATCCTCGAAGAAGAACATGTTCCGATCCCCATCTGTGCCTCGTCGTGTTCAACGCCCGCCGGCGGAGGATAGTGATAATCTCCCGGCAGCGCCGTAAGATCTACATCTGCAGGTCCCTGCATGAGCAGGAGAAGGAACTACCGTATTAATGCAAGGTAGTTTTCGGCGGCCATTATTATAGTAGGAGAAGGAACTAGGAAGGAGGACATAAAGGTATAAGGTTAAATTAAATTATTTTATTAATATTTTTAAAATAAATTACATCATTACAATTTAAATATTATATTCAAAATTTTAAATTGTTAACTTTTTAAATTCTGAAGTAAAATCATCATGTCATTGTTGTCTTCCAACATCCACAAACTCCAAATCTTTAGTATACATTAATAATGCCTTTAAAATATCTTCTTTCAACTTGGTTCTTCTGTGACCTAATATATTTCTAAAAATACTAAATACTTGTTCACAAATCACCGAAAAAGTTGAAATTATTAATAAATCTTTTACCATTAATGATAAAATAGGATATGCATTTTTTTGTGCTTTCCACCACTCAATTACATCAAATTCCATGAAATTAGGATTTTCTCTTACTAAATATTGATGATTTGTATTATTAAAATTAATTAATTCTTACTTACTTGTACTAAAAGTATCATAATTTTCAACAAATAAGTTTAAATCATTACAACCATATGATGATGATGACGATATATCTACATAAGATGTAGATTGCAGAGTGTGTTGTAATTGTGAACCATATTTTGAAGTATATAAATCAAACATGTTATTTAAACTTTGTTCGATATTTTCAATAGTTACATTAAGTTCTTCTATATTTAAACATTTTTTATTACAATTAATTTTTTTCCAACAACTTTTAACTTTGTCGTAGGATCTAAACAAGCAGATAATGTATATAAAAGAGGTATATCATTCCAATATTTTAAAAATTTTACTTTCATTTTTAAAATTATTAGGTGAAAAAGAATGATCACTATAATTATCAAAAATTATTACAATAAAATGTAAATGATGTAAAGATCAACGGCCACTCAACCAAACGACGTTCGGTTATTTTAATAATATTATAATATTTTAAAAAAAATGTATATTATTATTATTTATAATGTTACATTATTTTTTATAATGTTTTAAAATATTGTATTTTTTATTACAATGAAAATATATTTTATAATGTTAACATTATTTTACAATGTTAAAAAATCAAGTGGTTTTAATTGTTCAATTGGTTAAAACATTTATTGAATACTTATTGGTCGTAAGTTTGAATCTCCCGATTAAATTTTTAATATAAAATTATATTAAATACTTTGGGTCAGGTCAAGCAGAGCCTGATCGTTATTTCGGGCCGGGTCAAGTTGACCTACGAACTGATTTCTCCAAAATCCTTAGTCCAACTCGGCCCGATAATTCGAGTCGAATCGGGCCGAGTCAGGCGGCCCACAGGTGGCTCGGCCGATTTGATACCCATATGTAGATAGATATTGTTTATTTAAAATTTCCCCAAAGATTTAAAATTTACGAAAAATAAAAATGGTACGAAAATCTTTTCAAAACTAGGTATCTGTGCAGATATTGAAAATGGTTAGAATTTAAAATTTGAATATTTGGAGATTTATGTGTAAGATATCAAAGAAATTAAAGGATTAAAACCTGAATTAACATGTATATTTTTTCGTAATGATCTGACGAAAAAAGAAATGATGAAAATTTAAAAATTAACGAAAAATAGAAATAAAAAGATACGACAAAAAAGTACAAAAATAAGGTTTGTTAATTTGTGTATATATAGAAAATCAAAGGAATTAATGCGATTGAGCTTAACTTTCGTATAAATATTTTATATTAGATTTAATATTAATAATAACCTTTATTTTAAAAATAGAAATGAGATTAATAAAAATAAACATAAATTAATGAACCATTTGTATAATATGATTTTTTGTAGAATAAATTTTTATGTTTTTTCTTTTCACTTTCTTTTCTTTTTTTCCTTTTTTTTCTCTTTCCTCTTTATTATTTTTTTCACATGTCATTTCATCTCTCTCTCTTTTTTCTTTTTAGTAGATGAAAAATGAGAATCGGTTTTTGTCTTTTATATAATGATTTTCCACCATTTTTATAAGCACAAACAACTTTATATAATTATTTCCAATCATTTTTACTTTTAGTAAATTTTTAAATTTTATTTTCATTATTTTCATGTACACAAATGCATCTTAATGGCCCATTTATGCACATGAAATTAGTGAAAAAGAATTTACAAAAATTTTAGAATTTACCAAAATTGGAATTAGCAGGAATTAAATTACCAAGCATTGCATTTGTGCACATTATGGAATTAGATAGAATTCCCAAGTTTTAGTGTTTGTGCAATTTTTGGAATTGAGAGGAATTTTATGACCTAATTGAATAACTTCTTACTATTTTGAATTAAAAATATTGTTATTAATTAAATTAATATATATGATAATTCAAATTCAAATTCCAATTTTAAAGAAAATGAATGATATTTTCAATATCAAAAATGCCACATTTCACATACATGGACAACTTAGGGCACTTGAATGTCAATAAGAAAAGATAATGACAACATAAGAATAGAAGAGGAGTGTTGAAAGCAAAAGGAGACGTACTTTAAAGGTGAAAAAAGAGGTGTGTCTGCTTCGAAAGTGAAATGCATATGTTGAAGGTGGATAGGTACAATGACGGAAGTTCAAGGGCGAGATGGCAAGGAGGTAGCATTGCTCGATTCTTGTTGATTTAGAAGGGGGATTTGAATTGAAAGGGGAGTTTGTGCTTTTAAAAATGGTGTGAAATCATGTGGAATTGTGAAAAATAATAGGTCAAAATTTTTGTTATTTCTCATTAATTCCAAAATCACAAATCCCCATTTCCCACCATTTCGATCACAAATTCCCTTAGGTATTGATTTCTCATGATTTTTAATTAGTACCACAAACAATCGAATGGATGAGAATTCGATTCTTATAAATTCAATTCTCATAAATTTCATAAACACAAATACATCTTAATAAGATTTGATCTCGTATTTAAGCGAGGCTCACTCATTTTAGAAAAAACAAAAAAGAAAAGTATATCATATGAGAGGTACCCACTGTAAACACATTCACACGCAAGCAATTTTCCTTAAATAGATGGAATAGTAACCTTATTCATTAAAAAAAATTATTTATGCATGTGGAAAAATATATGGAATAGTAACCTTATTCATTGAAATGAATTAATTAGTTATGCATGGAACAGTGACCCATTCAATTTAAAAGATTTATTTGTGCATGGTATTGACAGATGAACAGTAGTCTTATTCATTTAAAAGATTTAATTTGTACCTTTTATTATTTTTGTCCTGACTATTTACATCTTATTTAAATGATCTTAGGAAGCGTTTGTATTTTTGAAAATACTAGGAAATTATGAAAATTTTAATCTAACATTTTTCATCATTTCACTTCATTTTCTAGCATTTTCAAAAGTATAAACCGTCTCTTAGTGTTAATTACGAAGGATTTGTGCACTTTAGAAAATTTGAAAAAATTTCTAAACTTTCAAGTGTTCATGTATCTTAGAAAATGTGAAAAAAAATTAAATTTTTTCATCACTATAAATATTGATTTTTTCCATCATTTCTCACATTTTTTTTCTAAATTTCATCACGATGTATTTCTCTAACCATATGTATCTTGTTTAACTTTCTTTGACCATCGCTAAATTAGCTCGTGTTTATATGAAAAATATTAAATTTTTTAAAATTAATTTTTTAAAATTTTTACAACATACACAAACAATCTTTTTCTTTTCCTAATTTTTCCTTTACTTTTACTATTTATTAAATTTTTACTTCTCAAATTTTCGACTTGCCGGCCTTACATCATTGATTTACATTACAGTGGTAATTTTACGTGAGAATTGGAATTTTAATTTACCATAAAAATGTAAATGGATCGTCAATTGACTTTGTACTTGGGTATCTATTATTCACGTGTATTAATTAACGTCATAGCAAAGGCATAAAGTGACCATCATTGAAGTAATATCTTAACGATTGAAAAGTCTTTTCTTAATTATTAAACTTATGATTGTAAGGCGTCAACAATAGTGTTATCTCTCGTATTGCTAAGAAGTCATGATTGAAAAGTTAGAGATCAGATGATCTAAGTTATACTTAATACAGACCAGTAAGGTACTATAAGTCTTTAAAAGAAATTGAAAAGTTCTTACTATCTATTACTTCAAAATTTTAACATAGTGACAGTACCTGATTCTAACATATAAGAAGTAGGATTTTTCAATGGTGTGCCTTCACGACGAGATAGACGTAGAGAGGCAGCCATAGGAGATTTTGAGAGAAGATGCCTCTTGAGATAATTCCATGCCCAGAAAATAGGAGGCCTCACCTAGATCCCGCATCTTGAATTCAGAGTGTAAAAGAGCAAGAACCCAATCAGCCTCGAAGGAGGAAGTCCCAGTGAGGAGAATATCGTCGACGTAGACAAGTAAGTATAGACGGGCGCCTGATTTGTTGTAGAGGAAGAGGCTAGGATCTGATTTGGAAACTATAAACCCAATTGTGAGAAGAAATCGGCCAAGACTGGAAAACCAAGCCATAAATGGATCTCTGAAGATGACAAACATGAGAAGGCTAAGCCGCACTGGTAAATCCAAGTGACTGTGACATATAGATGGTTTCATCGAGAAACCCATTTAGGAAAGCATTAGAGAAATCAATCTGTCAGATCGACCATTGGCAAGAGGCAGCAATAGACAGCACAGTACGAATTATGTATTGACCATTGCCAATACATAACATGATTTTTCATCTTTAATTATTAGCTAATTAAATCTATTAGCCAAGCTTACCTTTGGTTAGAACACTCAAATTATCTGGTTGGAGAAAGGAAGGAAGGCCTTTGTTGACCGGAAAACCAAGTTCTTGGACCACCCTCTGCTAATTCTTTAGATTGTTGGTCTGAATGAATTGAAGATGTTCGTGATCGAGACTTTCGTTATCGAAGTTAATATTGTGATACTTGTTTTGGATGACCATTTTTTGATATTGTACTTATCAGTATGTTTGATTATCAATCTTGTTAGACTTTTACCTTTTTAGGGAGAGTTTACGTACGTTGAAAATCTTGAGAAAAAAAAAAATTTGAAAAATTTCTGGATTTCCAAATGTTTGTGTTGAAAGTGCTCTTATATATTAACAAAATTTAACTGAATAATTAAAGAAATTTTCACAATGTTATAAGTTTAATCTTCATCGATAATATATCCAATGTGAGACTATTTTCCAGTACTTCCTCGCACATGTATAGCACATACTTTTTTACTTTTTGGTGAGAGGTAGAGCCCACAACCTGGTGCTCTAATACCATGTTAAAAGTAATATCATATATCAATAAAATTTAATTGAGTAGTTAAAAGAATTTTCACTATGTTATAAACTTAATTTTCATCAATAAGATATCTAATGTGGGACTATCTTCCAACAGTTTATACATCTTGAAAAATTTTAAAAGTTTTCATCACTATAAGTACAATTTTTTTTTATCATTTCTCCCTTATTGGTTAGGAAAATTCTTGCAATGACGGAAATTTCAACATAATGTAGTTTGCTAACCTCATGTATCTTATCTAACCTCCTTTAACTATTACTAAATTCGTTACAAGAAAAATGTGAAATTATAAATATTTATAAATTTTTTAAATTAATTTTTAAGAATTTCCACTACATGCACAATTAATCTTTAAAAAATTTCCATTTTCTAATTTTACTATTTATTTTCTTAAATTTTCATTTTTTAATTTTTAAGGTGTTCAAATAAACGTTTGATATATCAATATCATTAAAAAAAACTTACACTAAAAAGTTACGTAGGTGAAAAGCGTCCGTAATTTTCTGTAATTTAAAATTAAAAAAACGTGGTTGCAGGTACGTACCTTTGCATAAAAAATAGTACGCTGTAGTGCTGTACGTGATCGTTTCGCCGACAGCGACGTGAGACAAATCCAATTAATTATTGCCGAATGGAACCGCGCATGCGCTTTTGGTCACAACGACCGACAGCGAACTTTTGACTTGGCGTTTAGCGTGTAAGGTAAAGTTGTCAGTGTCAACTATTAGTATAAAAAAATATTATTTATATCATTTAATGACATAAGTTTGATCAATATGATTCTTCTTGAAACCTGACGCTGCAATCCGACAACCGGCCTAATGACCTAGCAGTCGATCCAAGACCCGATGGACTATCTCCCCCATCGGCCGCACAACCCGTTCACGGTTCACCCCCTCCCGCCCATGCAACTGTTCACCTTGCAGTCTCTACCGACCCGCACAGCCTTCCGCCCTTCCCCCTCGGGCAGGAGGGGGCACGGGCTACACGGCCCATATCGCCAAAAACTCTTCAACTCTTCTTCCCTGGACGGCGGGACCCAACACTATGAGCCGGCTATCGACCCAATGACCTGGCAACCAACCCAATGACTAGCACAGGCATAGTTCCACAGCCCGCCCGCCTATGCATACGATCGTTCAATCATTAATATTTACATTTAATTCAACATTCAAGTATTCAACAACTTAATAAATGAGATAATTAGACAACAATGCATATAATTAAATTAATTTTTTATTTATTAATGAATTACATATTTTATATTTACATTATTACAAATTTACAATTACATTTAAACAAATTTTACAACAAAATTAAATTACATTTTTAAAAAAAGTACAAATTGAAAAATTAAAATTAAAATTTTTTAATTATGAAATATTTAAGTTTGTAAATTGCTCAATAAAATCTTCAACTTGATCTTGTTTACGGAGTGCAGCAAGCTCTCAGTCTTTTACACACATTAATGTTTCTATTATATCTTCTTTAAGCTTGCATCTTCGGTCATCAAGCACGTTACCACTCATGCTGAAAATATGTTCACAAGCTATTGAAGACACTAGAATTGTTAATAAATCCTTTGTCATTATTGATAATATTGGAAAAATCAGTGATTATTACCTCCACCAATCTAAAACATCAAACGTATTTAAGTTAGAATGTTGAGTAAATAATAATGATTGGTGATTCGTTGCATTGAAAGTAATTAATTCTTGTCTAAATAGTATAGGATTATAATTATATGATGATGATGTTGGAATATCTTCATCAAATCTTGGATCTTGTAAAAATACCCAAGAATCTAAAGATGGTCCAACATTTGATTATGGTATTGTGGACATTGGTGGAGGAGAATGTTTTATTCTTAATCCATATCTTTGTGTGTATAAATCAAACATTTGATTTAATTGTTCTTCTATTGTACTAACATTTAATTCTAAATCTACACCTAAACTCATTTGTATTCCCCTAATTAATTTACTAGCATATCTTATTTTACACCTAGGATCTAAGCATGCACTCAAAATATATAAT
>JAMKPZ010004191.1:0-17882 GCA_024699675.1 Amphibolis antarctica
CGGCAACCGCGTTTTCTTACCGGATTGCTGGCAGCAGGCCGGCTAAGCGCCTGATCCACATGTCTAAGTATGGTTTTCGGGGAACCGGCAACCGGGTTTTCTTACCAGATTGCTGGCGGCGGGCAGGGTAGTTCCCTGATCAATACGTCCAAGTATGGTTTTTGGGGAACCGCCAACCAGGTTTTCTTACCAGATTACCGGCGGCGGGCCGGCTAGCCACCCGATCCATACATCTAAGTATGGTTTTCGGGGAACCGGCAACTGGGTTTTCTTACCGGATTGTCGGCGACGGGCCGGCTAGCCACCCAATCCATACGTCTAAGTATGGTTTTCACGGAACTGGCAACCGAGTTTTCGTACCGGATTGCCGGCGGCGGGCCGACTAGGTGCCCGATCCACATGTCTAAGTATGGTTTTCGGGGAACCGACAACCAGGTTTTCTTACCAGATTGCCGGCGTTGGGCCGGCTAGTTCCTCGATCAATACGTTTAAGTATGGTTTTCGGTTAACCGGCAACCGGGTTTTTCTTATTGGATTGCTGGCGGCAGGCCGGCTAGTTCCCCGATCCATATGACTAAGTATGGTTTTCGGGGAACTGGCAACCGAGTTTTCTTACCGGATTGCCGGCGGTGACCGGCTAGCCACCCGATCCACACATCTAAGTATGGTTTTCGGGGAACCGGCAACTGGGTTTTCTTACCAGATTGCCGATGGTGGGTTGGCTAGGCGCCCGATCCACATGTCTAAGTATGGTTTTCAGGGAACCGGCAACCAGGTTTTCTTACCGGATTGTCGGCGGCAGGCCGGCTAGCCACCCGATCCATATGTCTATGTATGGTTTTGGGGAATCGGCAACCAGGTTTTCTTATCGAATTGCCCGCAGTGGGCCGGCTAGGCGCTCGATCCACTTGTCTAAGTATGATTTTCGGGGAACCGGCAACCGGGTTTTCTTACCGGATTACCGACGGTGAGCCGACTAGTTCCCTGATCCATACATCTAAGTATGTTTTTCAAGGAACTGGCAACCGAGTTTTCTTATCGGATTGCCGGCGGCGGGCCAGCTAGGCGCCTGATCCACATGTCTAAGTATGGTTTTCGGGGAGCCGACAACCGGGTTTTCTTACCGGATTACCGGTAGCGTGCCGGCTAGGCGCCCAATCCACACGTCTAAGTTTGGTTTTTGGGGAGCCGGCAACCGGGTTTTCTTACCGGATTGCTGGCGGCGGGCCGGCTAGTTCCATGATCAACACGTCTAAGTATGGGTTTTGGGGAACCGGCAACCAGGTTTTCTTATAGGATTGCTGGCGACAAGCCAGCTATCCACCCGATCCATAGGTCTATGTTTGGTTTTCGGGGAACCGGCAACCGGGTTTTCTTGCCAGATTACTGGTGGCGGGCAGGCTAAGCGCCCGATCCACATGTGTTAGTATGGTTTTTGGGGAACCGGCAACTGGGTTTTCTTACCGAATTACCAGCGGCGGGCCGGCTATTTCCCTGATCCATACTTCTAAGTATGGTTTTCTGGGAACCGACAACCGAGTTTTCTTACCGGATTGCCGGCGGTAGGCCAACTAGCCACGCGATCCATACGTCTAAGTATGGTTTTCGGGGAACCGGCAATCGAGTTTTCTTACCAGATTGCTGGCGGCGGGCCGGCTAGCCACCTGATATATACGTCTAAGTATGGTTTTCGAGGAACCCGCAATCGGGTTTACTTGCCAGATTGCCAGCGGCGGGCCGACTTGGCACCCGATCCACATATCTAAGAAGGGTTGTCGAGGAATCGGCAACCAGGTTTTCTTACCGAATTGCCAGTGGCAGGCCGGCTAGTTCCTCGATCCATACGTCTAAGTATGGTTTCCGGGGAATCGGCAACCGAGTTTTCTTACCGGATTGCCGACGGCGGGCCGGCTAGCCACTCGATCCATACGTCTAAGTATGGTTTTCGTGGAACCGGAAACCGGGTTTACTTACTGGATTGCCGGCGATGGGCCAGCTAGCCACCCGATCCATATGTCTAAGTATGGTTTTCGGTGAACTGGAAACCGGGATTTCTTACCAGATTGCCGGCGGCAGGCCGGCTAGGCGCCCGATTGACATGTCTAAGTATGGTTTTCGGGGAACCGGCTACCAGGTTTTCTTACCGAATTGCCGGGGTTGGCCGGCTAGGCGCCCGATACACACGTCTAAGTATGGTTTTCAGGGAACCCACAATCGGGTTTACTTGCCGGATTGCCAGCGGTGGGCCGGCTTGGCGCTCGATCCACATATCTAAGTAGGGTTGTCGAGGAATCGGCAACATGGTTTTCTTACCGGATTGCCGGTGGCAGGCCGGCTAGTTCCTCAATCCATACGTCTAAGTATGGTTTCCGGGGAACCGGCAACCGGGTTTTCTTACCGGATTGCCGACGGCGGGCCAGCTAGCCACTCGATCCATACGTCTAAGTATGGTTTTCGTGGAACCAGAAACCGGGTTTACTTACTGGATTGCCGGCGGTGGGCTAGCTAGCCACCCGATCCATATGTCTAAGTATGGTTTTCGGTGAACTGGAAACCAGGTTTTCTTACCGGATTGCCGGCGGCGGGCCGGCTAGGTGCTAGATCGACATGTCTAAGTATGGTTTTCAGGGAACCGGCTACAAGATTTTCTTACCGGATTGTCGGTGGTTGGCCAGCTAGGCACCCGATACACACGTCTAAGTATGGTTTTTGGCGAGCCGACAACCGGGTTTTCTTACCGGATTTCTGGTAGCGGGCTGGCTAGTTCCCCAATCCACACGTCTAAGTGTGGTTTTCGAGGAACCGGCAACCGGGGTTTCTTACCGGATTTCCAGTGGGTCTTCTTTCTCCTGTGTAACGTTTCGTCTGGCGCTGATCCTTGTCGTGGCGCCAAGTTGTCCGTGTTCGGCAAGGCATGGGGGCCTTGTTCATTCTTGCGATGAGTGATTAGTGTTGGGGAGTTGCCCGTACCCGGGCATCGGTGGCGGCGACTGGCTGATTTACCTGGTAGCCCCCTTCTTTCTCCACGTGACATCTTGTCTCGTGCGAGTTGTGGTCTAGGCGTCTAGCTGTCTGAGCTGGGTGACGCGCATGGGCGAGCTTTCCTCGTTCCTGCATGGGATAGTTAATATCTTGGAGTCGACCATCCCTAGGTATTGGTGGCGGCAGCCGGTTGATTTACCCGGCAACCCCCTTCTTTTTCGGCGTGACATCTCATCTCGTGCGGGGTTTGGGTCCGGGTGGCTGTATCTCTTAAGCGGCAACCGGCTGAATTGTTCGATTGACTTGTTTACCTGCATACTCATTCGTGTATTAGTTTCCAGAGGTGAGGAGGGAGTGTCGTTCCCTCCTCTCATTCTTGAATATCTGTAGTGAGTTGTGTGAGGAAGTTTGGGACACTCTCTGTTGACTCTCTTTCCTGTGTTTTGTTTTGTTGATTTCGTAGAGGGGCTTCCAAGTGGTTGCCCGAGGTGGGGTCTACGTAAGGTAGCTGTTCTGACCCAATCGTGCTATCTGGACTTGCAGGGGAATGAAAGGTGTCTCACCTCACGTCTAAAGACAACCGCTGGACATTCACGCACATGAGTTTGGAAGTGTGGTTCCCTTGTCCAGCGGAAGTGACCCTCAAGCAACAAAGATGAGTCGAGAGGAGAGATCTGAGAGTTCTCCTTCTGCCCATAGTGATGCTGATTCTTCCTCACAAGTTTGCTCTGAGGTTGTAAAGATGACAGATAGAGTCATGCGGGTTCTTGAAACGTGGGCATCAGAACCCGGGGGTGGAAGCGACTTTTAGCGGGATGTCAAGCCCAATGTTGATGACTTAGCTGGGATGTCAAGCCCTAAGACAAGAGAAAAGAAAGGAGAAGTGAGTGTTGGCAAATGGGTTCCAGCACTCGGTTATATTGGCAGACTTTGATGGGTTGCCAAGCCCTAAAAGAAGGGGATACTTGGTCGTGACAAAGCCAGGTATTGGACTGCCAACAAACGGCGGAATCCTAAGATCTACCCTTCCCTTACACAAAAGTCCATATGCTTTCAGGACCCAGCAACAAGTAACTTTTCCTTTTCCTTTTTTTTCTTTTCTTTTTCTCTCTTTTTTTTTTCTCTTTTTTTTTTCTTTCTCTTTTTGTTTTGTTTTTTTTCTTTTTCCTTTCTCTCTTTTTTTCTATTGAAGAGGGATTCTAGCCACTAACTTTTCTTCTTCTCTTTTTTTTTTTTTTGTTCTTTTCTATTACAAAATAGAAGATAAGAAAACTGAATAAAAGAATGTTACTAGCCCTCCCCACGTGCTGTTGGCAAGCAAAATAACCCGACGTTGTCGTGGTTGGGTCCAAGGGGGAACACCTTACCTAGAGGGAGCCGAAGGTTGTGATCTCCCTCATTGTTAGGTGGCACTCGGGCAAGGTAAAAATGGGAGGTTGGATATTCATTCGAGGGGAGGAGTGATCTCCCATCGGTATCTCGTAACCACTCAGAATCAGCAAAGACCATGGGGATAAGGACAAACCAAGATTCCTCACCCTGTTCCATCTTTGTGCCATCGGAGTTGAACAAGATGGGTGCTCAGATTCTTGATGTAGAAATTTGGATGTAGTTGGTGTCACTCCTGGGGTTGGTAGTTCATCCCAGAGATCCGGATAGCACTTCTTGAGTCAGATGTGCCGCCTGCTACTGCAAACTGTTCTCACCACTAGCTGTAGACATGGCTGCCGGGTATGTCAGAGGTGGCAGCCGGTGGTAGGCCAGTTGGGCAGTGGAGTGTGTGAGTATTGGGCAACAGGCTATGGCTGACGACCAGGTCATTTTCTAGCTTCCTGGTGTATCTTCCGATGAGTGGTGAGCTAGTTGTTTCGTGGTTCTAACACTGAGGGGGACGTGGGCCTGTTCCAATGGGTTGTGACCCGGAACATACACGAACGTGTGGGGTGCCGTTTTGCCTAGTTTTGTCGATCCTTTTCCTTTCTCCCATGGACGGGGTAGGATGACTAGAGGGTTGGACCTACTCATCCTGCATGCCTCGTGTGTGCTTTGTGTAAGTTATAAAAGGGATTTTACCAAGGAAAGGGGCGTACCTGTTTGGACCTAACCCCTCGGTCAGCCGATGGAGAGTCGGGTGGAGGTGTGGGTTGCCGGCTTGTCTGAAGGCAGTGGCCGCAGTGATCCCCAGTTGAGTTCGTCTTATGGGTAGAACTTCTTTAGCTGCAACAAATTGATCGAGCCGAACTCTTGTTGGGTGGCTTCATCAAAAAGGTAAGCGGCCCCTCCGTTGAGGGTTTTGGTGATGACGTACGGGCCACACTAGTTTGGGGAGAATTTTCCTGTTGAACCTGTTGGGAAGATGGAGCGAAGGACTAGATCACCAGACGTAAGGAGTCAAGGACAAACCTTCTTGTTGTAAGCCCTTGCCATCTTTCGCTGATAAATCTGGGCATGGTCCAAGGCTTTCAACCTTTTCTCGTCTAGGAGGTTGAGCTGCAACAGGCGCGATTCCGACCACTGGTCATCGGAGTCTGCTGCTTCTTTGAGGATGTGAAGGGACAGGAGTTCTACCTCCACTGGCAACATTGGTTTAGAATCATATACCAGCGAGTCTGGCGGTGCTCCGATGGTGGTCCGCAGGGATGTCCGATAGGCCTAGAGTGCTTACGGAAGGTGGTCGTGCCAATCTTTGTGTGTTCGGACCATCTTCTTGAGAGTTCGGACTAGTGTCTTGTTAGCTGCTTCGATCGCTCCATTCATCTGTGGCCTATAGGGGGACGCCCTTAGGTGGCGGATATGGCACTGCTCGAGATAGCTCGTGACCTGCTTGGCTGTAAAGTTAGTGCCATTGTCGGTCACCACCTCGAAGGGTACGCCATACCGGGTGATGATGTTGTTGTGCAAGAACTTCTGGGTGGCGGCTGCCGTGACTGTCTTGTAGGATACTGCCTCCACCCACCTGCCACCAGTATATATCAATGTCCATTGGTGGCCGTCGGCTTAATCTTGCCTACTACATCCAAGGCCCACATGGAGAATGGCCAAGGGGAAGCCATGTTGTATAGTTCCTTGGGGGGCGCATGGATGAGGTTCCCATGTACCTGGCACTGGTGACAGCGACGAACGTACATGGTGCAGTCCGCCTCCATTGTGCTCCAGTAGTAGCCTTGGAGCATGATCTTTTTCGCCAGGAGGATCCCATTCATGTGGGATCCACAAACACCTTCATGGATTTCCTGCATAACCGTACGTGCTTCGAGCAGGGTTATGCACCGGAGGAGAGTCTGGTTGTGAGATCTTTTATAGAGTTGTCCCCCGCTGAAGACGTAGCTGGCTGCTAATCTTGACAATGTACGTCTATCTTGGGTGGTAGCCTCTAATGGGAACTCTCTGGTCTCCAAGAAGGTTTGTATGTCTAAATACCAGGGGCGATTTTCCTTCTGAGAGTTTTCAAGTCCGTTGTCTGGGGACCTGGAGTCTGCATTGTTCGGTTCATCGACTAGGGCCAGCACTCTGCATTGGTTGGCAATTTGCTGGTTGCTGGGGCAGTTAGCCGGATGTAGAGTTGAGGGTCTAACGTTTGCCTGCTTTGGTACTTCTATGAGGCGGTAGATGTTTTCACTGTAGGCCGGTTGGTGAAGCGTTGTGACTTCTATGGCTATTCTCTGACCCTCCTTAACCGCTACCCATGACGCTAGGATGGCCAGAGCGTCCACGTATGGGTTATGCTTGCGGCCAACATGTTGGAAATCGACGAACCGGAAGTTGCTTGCTAATTGCAGTACGAGTTCCTAGTACGGCTGGAGCTTGGGGTCTCGGGTTTTGCACTTGTTGAGGGTTTGGGAGATTACCAGCATGGCATCACCGAATACGCGCAGGTGGGTGACCCAGAGTTCCAGTGTGAGTTGCAGTCCCATGACACACGCTTCGTACTCTGCCTCGTTGTGTGAGCATGTGAAGAGAAGTCGCTTGGCTATGGATAGCATCCTTCCTTGGGTATCCACTAGGACGACCCCTACCACGCGGCCTTTAGTGTTGACCACTCCATCAAAGTATAAGATATGGGGTTCTAGTTGGTCAGAAACTAGCTGGTCCAAATCCAGTTGGTCTGGATTCAGCTCATTGATGGTGAAGATGGGCTCATCAAGGAATGAATCCTCCAACGGTTGGTAATCTAGCAAGGGCTGGTGGGCCAGTTGGTCGGCCATGGCTTGGGCCTTCATGGATTTCTGGGATACGTACCGAATGTCAAATTCTGCAAGGAGCATTTGCCATTTCACGCATCTTCCTACCAAGGCCGGTTGGTCAAAGAGGTGGCGCAGGGGATCTAGGCGGCTGAGCAACAAAACTGGGTAGACCACCAGGTAGTGTCGCAGCTTTTTCACCGTCCAGACCAGCGAGAGGCAGTACTTCTCAATCAACTCATACCGTTCTTCTACCTCGGTAAACTTTTTACTGAGGTAGTATATGGCTTGCTCGATTCTGCCGGTGATGTCATGCTGGCCCAATACTGCACCCATGGAGGAAGCTGTTACCGACATGTACAGGAAAAGTGGTCGTCAGCTGGAGTTTTTCTTCAATAGCTTGAAGAAGGGCTCGCAAATCAGTGTGTGGCACAAGATGAAACGTGCGATGTATTGTAGCCTTCCCAGCAAGCTCTGGATCTGTTGTTCCGTCTGTGGGGGAGGCATGTCTAAGATTGCTTTTGCCTTGTCGGGATCTACCTCGATGCCCTGTTTACTTATGACGAAGCCGAGGAGCTTCCCGGTGGTGGCCCCAAATGTTGATTTTGATGGGTTCAACCAGAGCTTGTATTTCCTTAGGCCCTCAAACAATCTTCTCAAGTGCTTGAGATGCTGATGATGAGTGTGTGCCTTCACTACCATGTCATCAACGTAGACTTCGACTTCTTTGTGCATCATGTCGTTGAAGAGGGTGGTCATGGCTCTTTGGTAAGTAGCACCGAGTGATTATCGGTGGATGGTACTCCTGGGCCGGGGCGTACACCTGTTGTGGTTGGTATGGAGGTGGTGCTGCTGCCACAACGGTCACAGGAGATGGACGGATGTTGTCATTCCTCTGGCGGCCGCGATTGTTCCCCATGTTGTCGCCCGTGACGGGTGGTCGGGGACGTATGTTGCCCCTGGGGTTGGCTCCGAATGGAAGAGCTGAGAATCTCCCCAACTTCAAGAATCCTTCCAGGCGGCTACCAGCTTTGACTAACTGGGAGAAAGTTGAGTATGACTGGATGCATACAAGGGCTGCCAGTGATGGTTGAGCACCTTGCACAATCATGTCTAGAGAGTCTTCTTCCGCAGGTTTGTCCCGGATTTGGGATGCCAGGGCCAACCACCTACCGACATAGCCACTGAACGGCTCGTTCTCGAATTGGCGAAGGCAACGAAGATCTTCCAACTTTGGTGCCAGGTCTAAGTTATACGCGTACTATTCCTGGAACATGTACGCCAGCTATTCCCAGGTGTAGATTTTTGTTAACTCCATGGACATGTACCAGAAAAGTGCAGGTCCTTGGAGAGATTTCTGGAACAGCCGGACGAGGAGCTTCTCCTCGTGTTGCAGTGCCGCCATGTCTCCACAAAAAGCCCAGAGGTGTGCGCGAGGATCCCCGTGCCCGTTGTATTTAACCAGTTCAGGCATCTTGAAATCGGGAGGGAGCGTCACTTCAGGATAGAAACAGAGACTTTGCAAGGCACAGGAAGGTCCGAGCGGGTCGGGCTTTATGCTCCGGAAGGACGCCTCTAATTCGGCTATCCTCTGCAATAGTTGCCCTTGCAGGTCGGGCACCGAGGCAGCAGCGATGGCAGCTGCTGGCTGGAGTGGTGGCGGGCCGAATGGGTTGGCGACGGGAGTGGTGATGACATCGTATTCTTCTAAGTGTGGCCTCTCCGAGACACAGATGGTTGGCCTGGGGGGGATTACTGAACCAATCCCTTGCTGTTGATAGCGCGCCAACTGGTGAGCCAGGAGGGTTTGCTCGAAGTGTCCTGGTTGAGGTGGGAGGAAGGTGTCGGCGGGTCCTATGCCCTCGGTGTTCGAGGGTGGTTGGTAGGATGGGCCGGTGCTCCATGCAGGAGCTAGCCTGTTACCTTCAGTTTCAGTGGCTGGAAAAGCAGGTGGCGCAGGATGTACCGTGGCATTGTCGAATGCCACGGCTGCAGACAGGTCTGGCACCCTTGGTTGGTCCATGGCTCCAGCAGGCATGACGATCAGCCGGGTGAAGTTCGTCCGGGTGACGACAAGCGGCGGCAGGCCGAAGACCACGGACAGCGACACAGAAGTTGTGCCTGGAGACGGGGAACCGGCAAGGCAGAGGTCCGTGAAGAGACGGTGCCTGGAGAACCACAGGGGTCCGTAAAGATCTACAGAGATACCAAAGAAGGGTGATATGGTTCAATGCATTTGAAAGCGGCTTCGCTTAGCAAATGCGACATGTAAAAAATCCTAACGGAAAAATAAAAGACTGACTATAAAAGAGCCGTACGAGCGAGATTTTGAGCCACTTAATTGATAAAACGTAGCGAGTCTCCCTAGCGGAGTCACCAGAAATTTGTACCCTCTCTTTCATCCGACTATCACCCGAAAGCCCATGGGTTTCCACCAGCCCTGCCGGCGGATGGGCCGAGGTATAGAGAATTGGAAGGTGATTGTGTGAGTGTATCATCACGTGGGGTGAATGGCTTGTTGAATGGAGTCGCCACCTTATTTTTAGGTAGAAAACAAGGAAAACCGGATGAGGAAGTGTCCTTCCACCATCGAAATGATAAAACTACTAGAGTGACATAAAATTGCATGACAATATACGAAATGTGAGAGAACTGGATACGGGGCTCAGGGTACTATTGGGGAAGGTGTTAGGCACCCCTAGACAGCCTGGGCAATCCCGGCCTCTCTCCGGCTCTAAAACGGAAAACTATGATGGTCAGATTGGCCACACGTGACGTTATCCTGAAAAACTTTCCGAGGCCGCCGGACAACCGGTTGGATATACCGACTGTCGCATCATATCCCCATACTAGAGATGAGAACTTGCATTATTACTTGGCCAGGGCCGGCAAGGATGCATGCTGGAGATGACATCCCGAAAATCTTTCTAGGGCATCGGGAATGTAGACTTACATTTCCCAGAGATCGGGGACCGACTACCGATTTTTATACCAGTTCGCCGAAGGCAGGCAGGCTGATTCCCCAAACCATCTACGCAAAGATGGGTTTTCGAGGAACCGACGGCCGATTATTTGTACCGGCTTGCTGGCGGCAAGTCGGTTGGTTCCCCGAGTGTAAAGATGGGTTTTCGGGGAACCGGTGGCCGGCTGTTTGTACCGGCTTACCGGCGGCAAGCCGGTTTGGCTCCCCGAATCATCTGTGCAAATGTCATCCGTTAAAGCATGGGGTTTTAACAAAGGGCTTGTATTTCCCAGAAAACTAGAATCGTCGAGTTGTGCTTCTTCGTACACCCGAATGACCACCGCCAGCTTCCTTGTCGGCGGCGTCATCCCGAAAATCTTTCCGGGGCATTGGGAGGGTAGACTTATGCCTCCCGGAAAAGAAACAGGAACCATCGGGTTGTATGTGTTCGTACTCCCGAACGGCCACCGCCGGCTTTCTTGTCGGCGGCGTCATCCCGAAAATCTTTTTAGGGCATCGGTAGGGTAGACTTACGCCTCCCGAAGAAGAAACAGGCACCGTCGGGTTGTACGTGTTCGTACACCTAAACGGCCACCGCCGACTTCCTTGCCGGCAGCGTCATCTCGAAAATCTTTCCAGGGCATCGGGAGGGTAGACTTACGCCTCCTAGAAAAGAAACAGGCACCGTCAGGTTGTACGTGTTTGTACACCCGAATGGCCACTACCGGCTTCCTTACCGGCGGCGTCATCCCAGAAATCTTTCCGGGCCATCGAGAGGGTAGACTTACGCCTCCCAGACAAGACATGCGAAGATCAGGTGAAAACACGAAAAAACTTGTTGGGAAACTCAGAGTTTCCACGTAAAAGGGCCCGACGAAAGGGTCATGACCGAAACAAACTTGACCATGCCGGGTGGATTCACCCAGTCGGGAGTGGAGCCACCGGTACCTTCGGATGTATTTCTGAAGGAATGATACCCGGGACCATCCTCCGACCGTTCCCTTGCATGGGAAAGGTGTTACATGGTCGGGGCTCGAGAAAACATCGTAAAGGCATACGTGAAAATGGCGAGGGTGGAGGAAGGGCTTACCTGTAGAGGGTCGTTGGCGGTGATCAGAAGTCCTCGCTCTGGTGTGGCGAACGGGTGTCGGGACCATGAGCGTCTCCCTTCCTTCAGAACCTTTGGCCGGCGTCTTCTCCAAGGGGCGGAAGTGAGCGTCACCAATGTCCGAACGAAGGTTTCTCTGAGGGGTGGAAAGCTTGGGTTTTTGGGGAGGGAGGCCACTTCTTTTATAAGGGGCTGCCTTCCTTATTTGGGGTGCCCGAAGATGGAAGCTGGCGTGAGTTTTGGGGCGATTACGCGATCTACGTAATGGATTGATTTGCAAGATTTAAGCAGTCAAATCCCATCATATCCCCCTAATTGATTCGACTTGCCTTTCTGGGTAGTTACCCGGAAGCCACTACGTGGCACACGGAAGCCAGCTGGTCCCCCGAACATTTGCGCAAATGGGGATTTTTGGGTCCGGTTGATGCTTCCTCAGACTGGTTTGCCGGCGGCTAGCCAGGTGTTTCCCCCAACCTTTTGTGCAAGTTGGGCTTTTTGGGGACCGGTTGCCGCTTCCATGAAGTGGCTTGCCAGCGGCAAGCAGGGTGATTCCCCCAACCTTTTGTGCAAGCTGAGCTTTTTGGGGACCAGTTGCCACTTCCGCTTCCTTGAAGTGGCTTGCCGGCAGCTAGCCGGGTGATTCCCCCAACCTTTTGTGCAAGTTGGGGTTTTTGGGGACTGGTTGCCGCTTCCTTGAAGTAGCTTGGCGGTGACTAGCCGGGTGATTCCCCCAACCTTTTGTGCAAGTTGGGGTTTTTGGGGACCGGTTGCCACTTCCTTGAAGTGGCTAGCCGGGTGATTCTCCCAATCTTTTGTGCAAATTGGGGTTTTTGGGGACCGATTGCCGCTTCCTTGAAGCGGCTAGCCAGGTCGTTCCCCCAACCTTTTGTGCAAGTTGGGGTTTTTGGGGACCGATTGCCGCTTCCTTGAAGCGGCTTGCCAGCAACTAGCCGGGTGATTCCCCCAATCTTTTGTGCAAGTTGGGGTTTTTGTGGACCGGTTGTCGCTTCCTTGAAGTGGCTTGCCGGCAGCTAGCCAGGTGATTCCCCCAACCTTTTGTGCAAGTTGGGGTTTTTGGGGACCGGTTGCCGCTTCCTTGAAGCGGCTTGCCGGCGGCTAGCCAAGTGATTCCCCCAACCTTTTGTGCAAGTTAGGGTTTTTGAGGACCAGTTGTCGCTTCCTTGAAGCGGCTAGCCGAGTGATTCCCCGAATCTTTTGTGCAAGTTGGGGTTTTTGGGGACCGGTTGCCACTTCCTTGAAGCGGCTAGCCAGGTAATTCCCCCTTTAAATTTCGCTAAAGCATGGGGTCAACACATACACTTCAATTACAAATCATACACTTATACAAATTAATCACTTATACAAATCATACACTTCAATTACAAATCATACACCTATACAAATCAGTCACTTATACAAATCATACACCTATACAAATCAGTCACTTATACAAATCATAAACTTCAATTACAAATCATACACCTATACAAATCAATCACTTATACAAATCATACACTTATACAAATCAATCACTTATACACTTCAGTTATCCTTGATGTCTCCTCCGATTATGAACAGTTCTGATTATAGTTTCTGAAATCTATCGACCAATTTGTTCTCCTAATTCTGTAATATATGCAACTTCTGCAGGAAATAATAAATCTTGTTCTGTCGACGTATGTGGCTGTTCACGTGTTGATGATTGTTGTATGCGTATAACTGGTGCAAGCTTCAAGAATTTGTTATATTCGGCAACTGTAAAAGATCTTGTCCAGAAGGATTTTCTGGGCCAGTTATTCACATCATATCCTGTCCCCGATATCAACTTCACAAGACTGATTCCATAAAATAATTTTGAATGTCTGTGCTGTATAGAATCCAAAAACATTGTGCACCAATTTACTTTTATTTTCTGCATCACAGCATATGTAGCATACAAACAAATTTTGTAGACATATTCAGCTTGCCCTTTCTTCTGAAAAATCTGTGTTTGCAAAATTTTGGCTATAAATTTAGCCTTTCCATTCAGATGTTCAAGATACTGTAAGTTCCCATGCGAATGAGGGGTTCTTGCTATCAAACTGATGTTCCAATCTAGCAAGTTCAAAGATGTTGTATGTAATTGTACATCCTCATTTGTCAATTTCAATGTATCATATACCAACTGAGGAGTGATTTCAAAAACAGTCTTATCTATGTTGCTAAATAATCTATCCTCTTCAACATGCAAGTTAACATAAAAAGCAGCTATCACTTCTCTAAATGCATCTAACTTGCAATTTGTTGGTATAATATATAGTAGACCTTAAAAGTTTAAGAGATCTTTAATCTCTTCTAAACCTTTATAATTTACTGGTCTTTCATACAGTATCTCACAATTCAAAAATTTCCTATAATTGTCTAGACATTTCTAATTTCGAAAGTATACATTGTCTACTGTCATACCTTCCTTAGGAAATGAATGAGAAGTGCTTGGCAAATCTTCAACATTCTCTGTCTGTGACTGATGTACAACCATTCTCAACTGATCTTCATTCTGGTGTTGTGAAGTCTCTTGTTCAGTTGATATTCTTGGAGGACTGTAATGTTCAAAAACTAATTCTACTGAAATAGCATGTTGTGGAGCTTCCTCCATGCTAGGCTCTGGAGCGGGCTTAGTATGTCTCCTTTCAGCAGCCGTAGAACACTCTCCTTTTTCAAACCTACTGAATGGTGACATGGAAGTAGAAAAATCCTTTTACACCTTCAGCTCAGCAAACCTGATGTTGTGTATTTTTTTCCCTTCCAACCGTAACCTTAGTCGCAAGTTCTCTCTTTCGAAAATGTCAACCTCCTCTGCAATAACTTCAAAGACATCGATAGAGAAGTCGTACCTTGACTTCAATAGCTCTATCTCCTCCTCCACTTTGTCGATTTTGACCTGCCATGTACGCAGGAGTACTGCTGGAACTACAATGTTCTTCTCGCGTGCCATTGCTATGATAGTGACGGGGAAGCTTCTTCTCCAAGTCTCGCAGGACGTACTTGCTCTTGTTCAGGAAGACTATGGCACTTTGGAGTACGATTTTAACCTTTATATATGCTTACAGATTGGGGGTTAAAGTTGTCAGATTTTTATAATCGGATCATACCGTAAAGATATTTACTATTCAATAGTACCACTTATTTGAAAGACCAGATGATTGTATTAAACAACTGGCGTTATATCTTAAAAGACCGGACGATGGTATTAAAAGACCGGCGTTTTAACATTCACACGTGACTTTTTAAGTTAGGCGTGTGCTTTGTAAAGTACACGTGGTGTGTCACTAGTACGATTGGCGTTTTGCAGGTATCTCACTGAGACTATTATTTTTGATGATGAATACTTAATTAATGTTTAATCATATTGTGATGGTAATTTAACAGTCGTAATTATATTTGTAAATTATCTATTTACTTATTACACCAACGTATTGTACATATTATTTCAGTTAATGCTAAATTATTTAAAACTATACCCATTCGATCCAGCTTAAGTGTTTTAAATTATTTCATCAAAATCATTTTTAATTCAAATCGAATTAATTAAAACAAAATTGCACCATAAAATGTCACGTGAAATTTTAAGTTCATACGTGATGAGAGAAGCGGCATTTTATGGTAAACGGTCGGACGTTTGTATTAAAAGATTGGCGTTTTAACATTCAAACGTGACTTTTTAAGTTCACACATGATGAGAGAAGCGGGTTTTATGGTAAACGATCGGACGATTGTATTAAAAGACTGGCATTTTAACATTCACACATGACTTTTTAAGTTAGTCGCGTGTGTTGTACAGCGTGGCCATCAACTTAATATTCGAAGAGGTATGGTGTACATGTCACGTGAAATTTTAAGTTCACACGTGATGACAGAATCGACGTTTTATGGTAAACGACCAAATGATTGTATTAAAAGACCGACGTTTTACCATTCACACGTCACTCTCAGTGGTAGGGATATTAAAATGCTGGACTTTAAAAATAATCGTCCGATCTTTTAACATAAAACGCCGATTCTCTCATCACGTCAAGTACACATCACAACTTCAGCTAAGAAGTCACTGTATTATTGAATAGCAAATATCTTTATGGTAAGATCCGATTATAAAAATCTGACAACTTTAACCCTCAATCCCTAAGCATATATAAGGCTTAAATTCATAATGCCCTGTGCCCTAATCTTCCCGACAGTTGCGTGGTGCATTACTTGGAGAAGAAGGTTCAGTGACAATAATGTAGCAATGGCACGTGGGAAGAAGACCATTCCAATTCTACCGCTACTCCCGCGTACATGGCAGGTCAAAATCGACAAGGTTGAGCAAGAAATACAGCTGTTGAAGTCGAGGTATGACTTCTCTCCCAACGTTTTTGAAGCTATTGTTGAGGAGCAGAAAAATGCAGAAAGACAAAACTAGCGACTACGATTACGGTCGCAGGGTGAAAAAATACATAACATCAGGTGTGTTGAGCGGTATGTCTTACAATCATTTGTTGATTCAATGACACTACTCAATACAGTTGAAATAGGGCAGTCTTCAAGACCTGCTGAAAGAAGACATAAGAAGCCTGCTCCAAAGCCAAAGAAGACTAAACTCATCCATCCACAGCCGTCAACTTCAGAACGGTTAACCCCTCAAAGTAAGGTTCAAGAGTTTGAAAATTGGTTTGCAGCGACCACTACACAAAAACAAATTGAAGTGGTCAGTGCAGATAGCTAGAGCAGTAATTCAAAGTCTACTAGCAGTGAGGCTGAAAATGATAGTCTGCCATCTTTTGAATTTAGTTGTTTTCAAAAGGCACGTCATAATATGGAGAAAAGAGAAGTGACTATTGCAAAGTCATCTCTATTTGTAGTTGATGCAATTCCATCAATTTTGACAAGTTTTGTTGTGCATGACTTATGTGTCAAGAGAGTTTTTAAAAGCACATCATCATTCAGTTTGATAAATAAAAGGAATGATGTTATAGAGTTTGTTTTGAAAAATACAAGGCACGACAGATTTCAAAATTTTGCAAAAATCCAAAAATATATGGATAGGAAAGAAAGACTCCCACGAATTTATATTCAACTAATGAGGCAATGGGAGGAAGAAAATGCTCTGGTGATGAATCTTCCACCACAGTGTGAAAAGTATACCGAAAATAACGATGAATCAAATGGTATACTTACAGTTGTTGTTGAAAGAGTTTTTACAAAGACAGACAGATGTCCAACAGATCGAACGATCAGCATTTCAGACATTCTAAGAAATTTAAAATCACAATCCGTAGTATCTGTCTCTGTGGAAGAACAACTTTCTGAGGCAAGTGATAATGAGACATTGGGTGAATGTTTGCAGAGCATAAAGAAAAAGAAATTTGATGCAACTGTTTGAAGTGATGCACAGGAACATGTTGAAGAAATAATACAGTTACAACAAATAAAAGTATCAGTTTCTGAGCATTACAGTCCTCCAAGAATATCAACTGAAAAAGGCATAGAAGAATCTCTTGATTTCCAAGCTGAAGAGGAGAATGTAAATCAGCAACAAGAGACTTCACAAGTGCAGAATGAAGATCAGTTGAGAATGGTTGTACATCAGTCACAGACAGAGAATGTTGAAAATTTGCCAAGCACTTCTCATTCATTTCCTAATGAACGTATGACAGTAGACAATGTATACTTTCGAAATCAGGAATGTCTGGACAATTATAAGAAATTTTTGAATTGTGAGATACTGTACAGAAGACCAGTAAATTTTAAAGGTTTAGAAGAGATTAAAGATCTCTTAAACTTTCAAGGTCTAATACATATTATACCAACAAATTGCAAGTTACATGTATTTAGAGAAGTGATAGCTGCTTTTTATGCTAACTTGCATGTTGAGGAGGACAGATTATTTAGCAACATAGATAAGACTGTGTTTGAAATCACAAATGAGGGTGTATAATTACATACAACAACTTTGTACTTGCTAGATTGGAACATCAGTTCAATAGCAAGAACCTCTCATTCACATGGTAGATTGCAGTATCTAGATGACCTGAATGGCAAAGCCAAATTCATAGCAAAAATTCTGCAAGCACAAATTTTTCAAAAGACAGGGCATTGTGAACATATCTAGAGAATTTGTTTATATGCCACGTATGCTGTGATGCAGAAAATAAAAGTAAATTGGTGCACACTGTTTTTGGATTCCATATAGCACACACATTCAAAATTATTTTATGGAATCAGTCTTGTGAAGTTGATATCGAGGACAGGATATGATGTGAATAACTGGCCCAGAAAATCCTTCCAGACAAGATCTTTTACAGTTGCCGATTATAACAAATTCTTGAAGCTTGCACCAGTTATAGACATACACCAATCATCAACAATTGAACAGCCACATGCGTCGACAGAACAAGATTTATTATCTCCTGTAGAAGTTGCATATATTACAAAATTAGGAGAACAAATTGGTCGACAGATTGCAAAAACTATAATAAGTTCTGTTCAAAATCGGAGGAGAAATCAAGGATAACTTGTACTTTTCTAATTTCTTGTTGAATTGTAATTGAAGTGTATGATTTGTATAAGTGATTTAATTGTAATTGAAGTGTATGATTTGTATAAGTGATTGATTTGTTTGTATAAGTGATTG